>JANHGL010007249.1:22197-53572 GCA_024611195.1 Ceyx melanurus | reverse complement strand
CAGAAAGTGCAGTTAGTTAGAAACCTTAAGCTGAAAAGCAAAATCACCGAACAAAACTTGCTTGCTTTTCACCCAAAACCAGAACAGTCAGTCTTTTGAGAATATCCCCAACTTTTTAACAGTTGATGCAAAAAGGAAGAGGACAGTAATGACTGCTTATGGTTTTGCTATGAAAGCAATTGATAATTTGGACAGACAGCAATTCAAAGAGAATTAACACCAATCCAAGCCACAGTGTGAAGCTCTGATGTACCTTCTCTGATGGCAATGAAATCTTGCTGGAGACTGAATTTCTGAGTGAAACATTTTCAAAAGGCTAGTGGCCAACCTGCAAACAGTTGGTCCCTGTAGGATATTAATCCAGTGACATTTCAGGGGGCTGAGACCTATGTTTTTCTATCTTGTCATGGCAGTTTGGGGTTTCTTTCACAATTCTCACCCACACTAACCAGAGGTAGAGTCTGCTGCTGCATTTCCCTCAAAATGTCCCTCCTGGAGGAGAAGAGGTGGATCTCACCTGCCCACACAATCTCATCAGTGGCCACCCCACACCAGAAGGTCATAGAAAGCTTCTCTTAGCCAGAACATCACTTGAGACACTTGCAACATACTCAGATGCAGTTATGGTGTCTGGGTTATAGGTACTCCTCAGCAGCATTTTTTACTTGAAAGTGGGGGAAGAGGTTTCTCTCCTTTCTTCCGGGAGCTCTATACATTGCAATTAATGTCACTTAGCAACAGGACTTCCTTTTACAATGCTCTTTTGTAATTTCAAAGCATCTGTGTCAGGAGTTCTGTAAATAGCCTGTATTCATATCAGTTCTGTCAGTTTGGCTCTTTTTCTTTCTCTCTGACTGGTTTCCTGCCATTGCAAGGTTAATGTCTGCAGCCAGCAGAAGCAAATCAAATACAACATAAATGTGATTCCCAGGGTTGAGCCCAGTCTCTTCATATAATGGTTGGGAAGCTTCTATTCAAATCAGACTTACAGATGTAACAAAATTTCTCTCTCATCAGTCTAAAATCCAGCTTGTAGACTTATGCAGCCCAGTTCATTAGATTCCGGTTTGTTTGGAGAGAGGAAGAACATCTTGTTACTAATCATTGAAATCTGCATTTTATCTGACACAACCCACAGTGAGAATATTGGGTATTTCTCTTGCTTAGCAGGCAACAGAGGCTGAATTTTTTGAGACATGGAGAAGTCTTACAGTTGTTTTGCAGAGTAACAGTGGGCTCCAGAGCTGAGATGCTCAAAACATCTCCTGAATTTCTGAAAAATCACAACCTACTCAAAGAGGAAAACACAACAGTAGTTTTACAGAAAGTGTTTGTAGGGAACATATGAGATGTCCCCCTTTGCAGATGAAACATGGATGTACAAAATGTCAGTAATTCATCAGTTGCTAATACCCATCTTCAGTTTCCTTCCTGCATAGTGCCTTTGTCTAGACTATTTTCAGTTTGACGGGACTTCACACAGCTTCATATACTCCAGTCGTGACCAGCCCTTCTTCCTGCCTGGCAGACAGGGTGCAGGATGTAGGCAGAGGGACCAGGAAGCCTAGTGTTCCCCTGGCCTCTAGCAAGCTGCAGTCATCATCTGAAAGTTGGTTCATCCTGCCTTCTAAAAAAATAGCACTGAACGCTTTAAAGTCAGACTTTCCAGGACCTGATGCAGTAGCAGCCCTCTACCTGAGCACCTTCACCAGCAATCATTTTGAAAGCTACCACAAACAAAATCCACATGAGAACAAGCCATCCATGGAGAGGTGGCCAGAGCAGTGCTTACTTTGTGTGGGATAATTTTCTATGCGGTGCTCACATCACACCCCCAGTCACACTCCCTTTTTCAAGGGACATCTAGGTCACAACCTGTGCAGGTGGTTTGCTCAAGTAATGGAAACTTCAGATTGAAGCTGTGGCATGCTTTCAGCATTAACTTCATACATCAGTGGCAGAGGATAGAAGCTGGTGGTTTGGTCCTCTGCCAAGGAGCAGCAAGCAGCAAAGCAGACAAAAGGAATCCCTGGGGTGGGGGGATGCTGCAGCCCAAGTGACCAAAAAATGCATGGATCAGGCTGGTATCAAACTAGGGTGAGCACCATGGATGCAGTTCTGTGGCTCTTGTACCCCTTGTGTCTCCACCACCCCTGAGGGCAGGCAAAGGTATATTGCTCACAAACACAGAAAGGATGGGCTAGGGAGCACATCTGGCTTCTGTCTCTTGCCCTTGTGTAGGGTTTCAGAAAGACCAGTTGCTGCAGCATGAATCAGGGAGGTTTCACATAAAGTCCAGTAAAATCTGACATTTTATGACAGTTTTTCTTCCTACAGGTAGAACACTCTTGCTGTGTCACCTTGTTTAAGGCTTTTCCTTGGACTGCAGCCTGAGTCCACAGCACCAACTGCACCAGCAGCAGAGCCCACACAGGTTTACCTGCTGGAAAATGTGGCTTTGTGGCAGGTGGTCCTAGTCATTTCTAGTTGCTTTGTCTCCTCTTAGGGCACTGTGGAATTGCAGCAGGGCAATGGTCACAGCCCAAATCCCACTGCCTCTAGACAAACCTTGGTCCAGGTTCTTAACATCCAGCAAATTAAAGCAAACATTTTGATTCCTATCTCCTGTTTGCAGTACCAAATAAAACAACAAAGAAGGAAAATGTTGAAATTCATACTTGAAGGAAATGTCTGAAAATTATTTTAATCCTTTAATCTTGTATACACAGGTATTGAGGAAGCCCTGCTGTGTTGGATTGCCAATTCCTTCTTCAGAGTTACAAAAGACACAGAGATTAACATGATTGATTTTTAAATGAGAGACAATTAACATCTCATAGGAATGCTGAGGGTGCTAAAATCTATTTAACATTTTGACAACTCATTGTGTTTTTTTTTTCTTTTTTTTTTTAATATCTTTTTTTCGGATACTTTTTTTCCAAGGCAACACTGGAATAACAGCAATTTCACAGGTTCATCCCTGGGATGAACCTGCAGCACCTCTTGGGGGCCAAGGTTTTTGGACGTGTTACGCTTAGAACACTGACCAGGAGCCTTTCCATACACAAGGGTTAGGCCAGGCACAGGGTCAGCTGAGTGGATTTGACACCAGACAGGATTTCCTTTCTCCTGACCAGCAATCTTCCTGCCCAGGCAGAGAAGATTTCTCAGGATCCAGGATCCCACCCAGAAACAAAACTCATGATTCTGCAGTGGGGGTGGGAACTGGCATTCCCTGACTGTCAGAAACACAGCAGCACGTAGCCTTCACAGTCCCTGCTAGGACTGACACTATATCACTGGTGGTTTTTAAGTGGGGGAAGGGCCACTGCCCATGGGCACATGCAGTGGGTGACTCACCACATTTTGGTGAGCTCAGTAAGCCATTCCTCCTCAGTTTAAATGGAAAACCTCTGAGAGAAATACAGCCCTCTCTGGGGGACTTTTTGATTTCATGACAGAGTGACTCAGGGTGGACTGGTGCTGGAGGAGCAGTGCAGTTGGGAATAATGTAGTTGGCCTTGGGCAGAATTCAACATCTCACAAGTGCTGATCAACAAGCACCACCACACTGAAGCTAATTATTACCCCTGGTGTTTTCATGGTCTTAAATTTCCCATCATCAGAGTAGGAAGAGTTTCAACCAATCATAGATAAAGTAAAATTATTAGCAGAAAAATACTCACAGGGAGATTCTCCTTGTGACCCCTGTGGTCTGACAGCCCCCCGAATGCAGTTGGTGGAGAAAGGATTCACCTAGCACTTGGGAACAGAAAACATCAGCTTTCAGAGAAGGAGCACTCCCTGTTTAATGTGGGAGATGCTCATAGAAAAGCCCCTTGTCAGAACCAAAACCCTTTCCCTCTAACTACTGCCATAAATTCTTTCCCTTACCCATTTTGCTTTACAAGCACACTAAGCTATCAGACAGGCACATGTAATAAATAATTCAGATAATTTAAATCATCAGCAATTTTACTTAGCTCAGTGATTGCTTCTGCACATGGACAAGAAAATAAACTTTAGTCACCTGATATGATTTTTTATAATGCATTCTTTATTACACAAAATTGAGGCAAGACCTGGAATTCATTATTTGCATCATAAAGCTTCCTGTTTCCTCTAAAAATAACAGCTTCCCCCTGATTACCCCACCTCCCCACCCACCCAAAAATATTATATATTCTCTGAAGTTATTTCTACTTTGCTACATCACATGTAAATTCCAGGATACATAATAATACACTTCATTGCACTGCAGGAAGAGGTGGGACTAGCTTTGTTTGATATTCCCTCCTGATTCAAAGGACTTTTCTTACAAAGCACATTAATTTTAAATTAGAGGTTTCTGGTATGGATGGTTTGAGGAAGCATCCACATTGCCAGGACTTATAGCCTGCCAGAAATAAGACACAGAGTGCAAGTGTGAATCCAAACTGCTGCATGCCAGAAAAGGACAGCAGGGATGACAAGGACACATCAAGCCTTAACCTTTGAGCATTAACATGGAAAGTAGTAAATAAACAAGGAACAAACAACCCAAACAAATTCTTTTCAACTTCTTCCTACCAGCTGCAGGGTGAGCAGGATTTCTAGCAAAAGCAAAGATGGTTGGGAAAGAGGCATATCTTCTAGTGACATATGAACGTTCCAGCTTGTCATTCATGGAAGTCTGAATAGTATAGAAGCATCCTAGAAGCAGACAAATATAGCATTAGGTCACCAGTGCCTTGGACTCTTCATGCCCACCAGCCCCAACAGCCCATCTGGGAGATTTAGGTGAAAGTGAATGAACTCTGCACTGGATTTAAAGCTTTGCTCCAGCCACAATGACTACTTCCCTCTCTCCAGCTGCCTGCAGAGATGATCATACATGACTCAGGTAAAACCTGATGGACACATCAGGTCCATCTACCAGTGCTGCCATGGAAGTAATGCACTGTTTCAGAGCTGAAGCCACTGAATTTGTGTCCTTGGCACCAGAGAAGAGCAGATGTTTCAGCCTGTCCAGGTGTTGAGCTCAACGATGTCCACATGGTACCTTGATTGCTTGAAGCTTTGCTGATGGAGTCACTGAGGCTGGATTGGCTTCACTGTTCAGCACACCTGGCCTCTCCTCCATCAGGCAAGGACACATTTTCCCATTTTCATCACACCTTTCTCTACTAGGTGGTAAAGAAAGAGTGTCTCTTAAAGTGTGCTGAAAACAAAGTTGTCAGGAAAATAACTCAGCCATTTAAGAAAGGGGGGAAAAAAAAAAAGTAGTCTGAGCACCCTGCACCATCACAGAGGGCAAGGACAAGACACCCAATCCCACTGAGAAGTGATGTCCTCCTGCTTGCAGCTGCACACACATGCCCATCCTAGAGATGGTTAGAAATATTGTCCCTCTCCAGAATATGGATTGTTACCTTACCTGTAATCTAAATATAAAAGTGTTCATTTTCAGATTAAATTACTGCTTTTCAGCTTTACTGTTTCTGAGGAGAAAAGGATGTTTCAGCACTATGTCCCTCTTTGCAGCAATATAGGTATAGATCATGACTACATTTCAGTTTTTTTGTAAAGTTCTTGTGACTTTCATAAGTAATAAATTTTTATTCAACTTAAATTTTGCATTGCATTACATTCCACTTTGATTGGGATACTGCAGTCTCATCTGCCCTTTTCTAACTCATATGTCATGCTGAACTTACGCTGTATTTGGTAGAGACATTCCACACAAGAATAAAAACCAGTTTACCTCAGTTTCAAATTTTTTTTAAAAATCTGTCCTGCCCAGGAAAGTACCAGTGCACAGTAATGTGACTACATTTAAAGCAGAGTAGTTCCTCTTTCACTCTAAAATTGTTGTTTTGCTTACTCTGAGCCTGGGAGATTCAGCAATCATTTATATCCCTTACAACTTGCTTTCTAGCCAACTCAGTTTGTCTGACATTTGCTGCTCAGTCTTGCTTTCCTTAGAGGAAGATACCACAGGATCGTCCATTTCAGGCCTCTCTCTGTAATGGCCTGTTATCTATACCTTTTGATTTTCACAGCTCTCATCCACGTTAGCTGCGAAGCATCCAGTGCTGCAGAGAAAATGTGCATGGAGGTGAGTGACAGCCGCCGGTCCCTCTTGAGACACAGCATTTGTGTATGGTCTCTGGTGAATACTTGCTTGCTGATGTCTGATTGTTTTCAGTCAGTCAGAAATTTCTCTTAGGGGATCTGAAGGCCTTTATCAGAAGAATGGTGAAGGCATCCTGAGCTGTGCTTAGGGATACAATCACATCTGTGCCCTATCATGCTCTCTCCTACTGTTGCCAGGGTCTTTGGAAGTCCATCAAACCAACACCACACTCCTCCTTCTAGAGGCCTCAAAGGATGATTTTTCACAGGGATGTTTAGTAGACACTAGAGCTAGACAGAGGACAAATGCAGGGAGTTTGCCTGTTGTGCTGCTCTCTCCTTACAGGAATTTGTACACATTAGTAGGATGATGGTGTATCTGCAGTTTGGTTGATGTGTGAGAATCTGAGGATATTAAGAAAGTACCAGGGTTTTTCCAAGGACAGGAGAAAAAGCTAACCTGTACAGTTTGATTATTTTCTTTTCTGGGAGACAAGGGGGAAAAAAGGCAAGAATTTTAATTCAGGGAAGAAGGACCACGGAATTCTAGCTTGGTGCAGCACACATTTGGGGCCAATAACAAAACCCCAACTGAATTAAATGTACAAATCCCTGAGCACTCAAGTCACACAACAAGATCCTCAGGTCCCTGTGGGAGTCATGCCATGCCCTGGTGTGTATGAGGAGTGCTGGCTTACCCTCTGGTCTATTTGAAAGGTAGAACATAAACACTGTTCTTTATAAGTGACAGCTGAATGCTTTTTATTTGTCTAAACTTCATGCTGCAGCACTCAGGTACACAGGTTCTTCTTTCCTTAGCAGCATCAGCTTTTCTGTCTCTGTTTTTTATATTTCTGTACTACCAACACTACATTATTTCAGTGCTTCTTGGCTGCACCTTAGTCCCAGTGCAATGACCAGCCATTGTCATGGCAGGCAGTGGGCTGCCTTTCTGTCCCCTTGGTCATGCCAAGCACCCACAAGTGAAAGGCTCAGTGTGAGCAGAGCTGTCTCATCCCTCCCCACCTGTGCCATCTCCTGTGCTGACTGTCTGGTGCCAAGCTCCAGACAGGATCCAGCATGCCCTGCAGGGATGGAGCTGAACTCCTGATCCAGACTGGGCATTTTGTTGTGACAGTCTTTTTCCATTTCTTCCCAGCTCCACCATGCCACTGGCAGTGTCTCTCTGCCCCTGCCTGTCAGGCTGCACTTCCTACAGCAGCGTGGGACTGTGGCACTCCAGATATAGGATTTGTGCTTAAAGGAAAAGAAGAAAATGTTCACCATTTTGTGGCTTGTAGCAAATACTGCTTTTCTTCCCCTTCCAGTGTGGCTACTGAATGCCATCATTGCCCAGCTGCCTCTCCTAAGCCACAGATGGGCAGAGACATAGTTTAGTCTCAAACAGTCATAGTTCCACATGAATGGAAAAACCCAAACCCTGTGCACCATTCCCCAGGTGCCACCCAAGTTGGCCTCAACAAAAATCCCAGTGGGCCATGTACTCCCACCCCACAGGGTGCACACCTGCTAATCACAGACACCAGGCTCCACTGCCTTTCTCTCTGAGCAGCCCACTGCTGCCTGGGCTTGCTTTCTTTCAGCTAATAGAATAGATTTGAATCTAATTAAAACAGTAAGATTGCTCCAGCAATACATGTGCAATACATGTGTTTACTTCCCTGCAAGTGGAACATCTCTGAGCTCTCACACAACCCAGGAACCTCATCACTCCCCAGCTGGCTCTGTGACAATCCAGAACAGGCTGTCCGCCTGACCTTTGAGAGCAGGTCAGAGCAAGGATGCAGCCCATGCTGTGCTGGCTGTGCTCATGCATCACCGCTTGGCAGCTGCATTGAGAGCTACGCTCTGATCTTCCCCACTGCCCTCAGTAGTACACCAGACTATTTTGTGAAGTCACTTTCCTGTGTGCCATAGTCCCAGAATCTTCTTGACTTTCATGCAATCAACCATGCAAAAGCAGATCAGGCACGTTTAATGAATTTCTCTGGTATCCACAGACCAGAAATTTCTATATAATAGATTTCATTATTTTCTGCTAAACCAAAAATCCCTCATACAAATTTTAAAGACTCGGCCTATCAGATACGATCTTTTTCTAGCCTGATCTTAAGCTTCCCACCATCTTCCCACTGAAGCATTTAACCGCAGTTCAGATTCAATTAATTTGGACATGGTTCTTTTAGAAACACTCCCAGACCTTCTCTTTCTTACTTCCTCTCTGCGATGTTTCAAGACTTCTCTTAGAATACACTTTGTTACAAGACACATGAAATTCAGAATTTAAAAATACCTCATGGGGATTCTTTTTTACAGATTAATAATTTGTCCAGAAGAGTAAACAATCCTCACATGTGCTAACTTTGATAAGAAAATACTACAGATAAGAAACCCTTCAAATTACTATGAGAGAGATTCAAGGCATCTGTTTTGAAAACCACACTCCACAAACCCCCGAGGTTGTGCACTGCAAGCTTGTGCTAAGGCTTCCTAAGGTTCCAACTACTGTGTTTTAAAATAATTTTTTGTTTTCATTTTTCTTGAAGTGCCATGGTTTCCTATTTATAATCACAGTACATACCTCTTTTAGTTTCACTATATATTTTCCACAGATTGCAGTAAACAAAAGCTATAGCTGTGAAGGTTTAGGACTGAGGAAGATTCCTGAGAAACTACCTGTCACAACAGAAATCCTTGACTTCAGCTTCAATATGCTCCCTTCACTCCAGAATTCAACCTTCTCTGAGCTGAAGTCTCTCCTCTACTTGGACTTAACAAGGTATGGAAGGAGCATCTTCACTCCTGCATGTCACATTGGTGAAACCCCTGCCCCTGATGGAGCTGGAGGTTTCTGGAGCACACCACAGTGCTCCAGAGCACACACATCTCCCTGCCTTCACAGGGAAATCACCAGTAGCACTTGCAGACAACTGGTGAAGCATTTTGATAAGCACAGGTTGATCCACTTGGGCAATATGTAGGCTTCTCCTCTGATGACAATCATTTGTAGGACAGCAGGTGAAATACACATTTTACAGTTATTACTGCTGCAGAGACAGTACTGACAGTAAAGTCACTATATACATTTTTTAACTTGTTTTTCTATATTGTTCCCTAAAATGTAGACAAGTTTGGTCCTTGGAAAGGCACAGATTTTTCTATAGGAAAAAATGTTCACTTTATTAGACTCTAAAAAACTCACATTTTCCTGATGAGCTCTTCCTTGCACCCATAATTTCAGGGCAGGTTTTTCTTGTCACCAGACCCTTATATTTAAACATGAACTTGTAAGCAGCAGGCAAGAGGCACTGGAGAAGACAGAGACTTTTATCCTGGTGAAGGCAACTGATCATGAGTTTTCACAGATCTGAAGTGCAGTTTGGGTGATCATGTGTACTGGGAGAGTTTTGTGAGACAGGACACTGATGCTGGTTTCTGTTGCTTTCTCAAGGTGTCAGATCAACTGGGTGTATGACGGTGCCTTTCACAGCAACAGGCAGCTGAAGACAATCATTTTGACAGGAAATCTGCTCATGTTTCTGTCTGACAAAGCATTCACTGGCCCATGGTCCCTAAAGCAGCTTGTCTTAACGCAGACAGGAATAACCAGTATGTCCTTTATTCCAATGACCAATCTGGACAGCTTGGATACTCTCATCTTGGGCAGCAACCACATCTCTTCTCTGCAGCTTCCTTCCAACTTTCCTACTGAAAACCTCAAATACCTCGACTTTCAAATGAACAACATAAGAATAATCAAAGCAGAAGATGTTCATGTTCTGAAAAAGACCAGCAATATAACTCTTATCTTTAAAGGCAATGACATTATATACATTGAACCGGGAGCTTTCCTGTCCCATTTCTACAGTTTGGATTTTGGAGGCTGTGGTGATATCCCTGGGGTCCTGACAGGGATACAGAACTCCACAGCTCAAACCCTTTGGCTAGGAACATTTCATGGGGTGAAAAAGGAGCCCTGTTTAAGTCCAAATGTTTTACAAGGTCTGTGCAATATCTCTGTCAAGGATCTCTACATGCAGTTACGGCACTTCAGAAACCTATGCGCCGACATGTTTCAGTGTTTGTCCAGGCTCCGAAAACTGGACCTAACTCAAACACACATCAGAGCATTGCCCCCTGGCATCAGCAGCATGAGCTCACTAGTGGAGTTAGTTCTCAATGCAAACTCCTTTGAACACCTCTGCGACATCAGCTCTTCTGCTTTCCCCTCCCTCACCCATCTGCACATCAAGGGTAACCTGAGGGTGCTGCAGCTGGGCTCTGGCTGTTTGGAGAAACTGGTAAATCTTCAACATCTCGATTTAAGCAAGAGTCATATTGAAAGCTTTAACTGCTGTAATGAAGCACTGAGTGGTTTGAGCAGTCTTCTGTACCTGAATTTGAGCCACAACATAAAACTCCACCTCCAAGATGTGATCGTTAAGGACAGTGTTAACCTAGAGCTGCTGGACCTAGCTTTCACTCCTCTTCGGGTCAATGCTTCACAGGGTCCTTTTCGAAATTTGCGTCTCTTGCAAATGTTGAATCTTTCCTCCACCCACATTAATACTAGCATGCAGTATCTCTTTCAAGGACTGGTAAACCTCATGTTCTTGGACCTTAGTCAAAATCACTTTGAGTCAGGAATTGTGTCAAAGGACAAACTGTTCCAACAGCTATCTAATCTAGAGGCACTAATTTTGTCATCCTGTGAACTGACAGTAATAGGTAAGCAAGCATTTCGCAGCCTCAAGAAGTTGCAGCATGTTGATCTGAGTCACAACAAACTTATTTCATTTAGCACAGATGTGTTTTCAAACCTCAGGAGCATTTATCTCAATTTTGCCCACAACAGGATCCATACTGTACCACATGACAAGCTAGCATCTCTAGCTGGCCATTGCATAATCAATTTAAGTTACAATCCTCTGGACTGCACCTGCTCCAATATTGGTTTAATCAGATGGTACATGGAGAATCTGGATAAAATTGAAGACCCTAGAGGAACAAGATGTTCCTCACCTGAATCTTTTGCTGGGGCTCAGCTGGCCACTGTCTCACTCTCCTGTGGGATCAACACGGCAGGAATCATTGCAGTTGTCATGGCTATTTTATTCTGTGGTGTCATCTTCATTTGGGCTGCTCACTATTTCAAGCAAAATTACCAGCAAATATAAGTTCATGATGAAAAAATAGAAAATATCTACAGCCATTAAGAGGAAGGACAACTTGCTAATTTAGTTTGTGACCTCTATTTTCTCAACTTTTGTAATACCCTTTTCATTTGTACTATAGCTTTCAGAAAAATAAAGAAAAAAATTTATTTGCAAACTGGAAAAATAAACTATTACCTGAGGTACATGAGTACCTTTTCTTACAGAGAAATCCCAGTTAAACTCAGTGTTAGTCCTGGTGTCCCAGTTACCATGTTCTGCTTTTAAAAAAGAAAGCCAAACCACAACCACTTCCATCACTGCTGAACCAACCAAAGGCCTACCCTATCCAATGCCCTTCAAAAACAATGTTGTTACTGGCAGTAGTGTACCCCGCTCTGCTAAAAAGAAAAAAAATAAATCCCTGAATAATAGTCACAATAGTCACAGCCATACAATAATTTCTCCTGCAGGGCTGACAGAAGCAGCCTGCATCATCTCTCTTTGATCCATAGAAAGTTCCCAGTCTCCATCTGTTCATGTCTTGCCCTGGGCCCAGCTCTGCTCCTGTACTACTTACTGGAATCCATAGTAAGCAGGGACTAGAAAACTTTCAGCTTTTACCATGAAACTTGTAGATTGGGTCAAGAATCTGTGGGTGTTCATCACTCTTGCTTGCACAGGGAAAAGAATAGTGCAAACAGCTATGAGACTTGCTTGTGCCTGCCTAGAGTGGGCTACTTTTGCCAGCAGCAACCCAGGAGAGAAAACTAGAGACTGCAAAGGGCACAGCAAAATGGACATGTGGGATATGAAACAGGAAAAATAGATAAGACTTAAAATCATAGACTCATCTGGATTGGAAGGGACCTTATAGATTACTTAGTTCTAACCTCCCCTGCCATGTGCAGGGACACTTCCTACTAGCCTATGTGGGTCAAAGCTCCATCCAACCTCGTCTTGAACAAATTTGGTGATGAAGCATCCACAACTTCCTTGGACAACCTGTTCCAGTGTCTCGCCACCCTCAGAGTGAAGAACTTCTTCCTAATTTCTAATCTAAATCTACCCTCTTCCAGCTGGAAGCCATTACCCCTTGTACCACTACAAGCCCTCATAAAAAGTCCCTCCCCAGCTTTCTTGTAGGCCCCCTTCAGATACAGAAAGGCCAGAATAAGGTCTCCCTGAAGCCTTCTCTACTCCAGGATGAACAAACCCAATTCTCTCAGCCTGTCTTCATATGGACCTGCTTCAGCAGGTCCATGTCATTCTTGTGTTGGGGACTCTGGAGATTGATGCAGTACTCCACATAGGATCTCATGAGAGTGGAGTAAAAGGGCAGAATCACCTCCCTTGACCTGCTAGACATGTTTCCCTTTATGTAGCCCAGGATACAGTCAGCTTTCTGGGCTTCACTTGGACATTGCTGGTTGACCTTGAGCTTTTCATCAGACAGCACGCCCAAATCTTTTTCTTCAGGACTGCTCTTAATCCATACTCCACCCAGTCTCTACCTGTGCTTGGGATGGCCCTGACCCCCGTGAAGGACCTTGCAGTTGACCTTGTTGAACTTCATGAGGTTGGTATGGTTCCACTTCTCAAGCCTGTCAAGGTCCCTGTGGATAGGGTCTATTCTCTCCAGTTTGTTGACTGCATCATGCAGCTTGGTGTCATCAGCAAACTTGATGAGGGTGCACTTGCTCCCACTGTGTGTGTCCTCAACAAAAATGTTAAGCAGTACTGGTCCCAGTACTGATCTGTAAGAACCACCACTTGTCCCTGTTCTCCACTAGGACATTCACTTCAACTCTTTGAGTGCAACCATCCAGCCAATTCCTGATGCACCAAGTATCCATCTATGAAATCCATGTCTCTCTCATTTAGAGACCAGGGTGTTGTGCAGGACAGTGTTGAACACTTGCCTGAGACCAGGTAGATTACGTCGGTTGCTCTCTTTATCCCCTGATACTGTAAGTTCATTGTAAAAGGCCACCACGCTCGTCAGGCATGATTTACCCTTGGTGAAGCCATGTTTAATTGCCACCAGTCACCTCCTAACTTTCCATGTGCCTTGGCAGAGTCTTCAGGAGGATATGCTCCATGATCTTACCAGTCACAGAGGTGAGACTGACTGGCCTGTATGTCCCCATGTCTTCATTTTTTCCCCTTTGAAACTGCAGGTTATGTTTCCCCTTTTCCAATGAGTGGGAATTTCACTAGACTTTTCAAGTACAATGGAAAGCAACTTCATCCACCAGTTCTCTCAGGAGCAATGGATGGATCTTGTCCAGTCCCATGCTCTTGTACACATACTCCTCACCTAACAGTGGGCAGATCTTCCTTCTCCCACTCTGTGGCCTTTGCTTTCTGCATCTTGGATGGTTCAACTAGAGTCCTTGCCAGTGAAGACTGAGGCAAAGAAGTCCTTGAGTATCTCAACCTGTACCATATACCCGCTGCGATGAAAGGGACGGGGACAGCTTGATGCAAGCTAAATTCCAACTTTATTAAGGCTGCAACAAACTTATTTATACTCCAGCTGCGAATCCAGGCACATAATCACGCACCTTTACAATTGCTGATTGGCTGTTAACTTCTGTTCACGCGTACTCATCTTTATCTTGATTAGTTTGTCTAAAACGCCACCATTTACATAGTTATGCTCCTGAAGGCATCATCCTTATGACTCCTAGCTAAGTTTTTACACAAAAAGTTTACCCAAACCAGACAGTAATTTTCCGCAGTTCACACACCCCAGATTCGGACACAACAACTGTGCTGTGTCCAAGGCACATGTTCCCACATATACCTTGTGACCAGCTCTCTGTTTTCTTCCAGAGGGCTCACATCTTCCCCAGTCTTCATCACTGACACATATTTTTCTTGTTGTCTTTGATGTCCCTGGCCAGATTTAATTCTATCTGTGCTGTGGCTTTCCTGACCTGATCCCTGGCTGCTCAGACAACTTCTTTGTAGTGCTCCCAGTCTACCTGTCTTTGCTTCCAATCTCTGTAGATTCTCTTTTTACCTTTAAGTATGTGCAGGATCTCCTTGTTTAACCATTCAGGCCTCCAGGCATTCATACCTGTCTTAATCTTTTTTGGGATGCATTGCTCCTCATCCTGGAAGAAGTAGTCCTTCAATATTGACCAGCTATCTGGGGTCCCTCACCCCTCAAGGGCATTATACCAGGGTACTCTGCTAAGCAGATTCCTGAAGAGGTCAAAATCTGCCATCCTGAAGTCCAGCCTGGTGAACTTGCTGCACACCTTCCTTGCTGCCCTCAGACCAGAGCTTGTGAACAGGAAGCCAATCCTATATGTGTATAGAGAGCCTCATCCACTCAATCTTCCTGGTCAGGTGGCCTGCAGCAGTTACTCACTATAGTATCACCTTCCCATGCCCTCCCTTTAACCCGTAAAGCCTTGTTCCATTCTTTATTCATCCCTAGGTGAAGGTCCATAAACTTCAGTTGAACATATGTGTGAGGGCAAGACTCCCTTCTTTTGTCTCTGCCTGTCTTTAGTTCTAGAGAGCTTGTACACATCCGTTCCCACATACCAGTCATAGGAGCAATCCCACCATGTATCAGTGATGCCAGTAACAATATAGCCCTATTGTTATTTTGTACATGGATATAACATATCCACATATAGAACAACATACATCTCTAACTCCTCTTGCTTGTCCACCAGTTTGTTTGCTACTATTTAGTTTTACTAAACAAACAAATACCTTTTTCTGCCATCACATGTGAATATACCCAGTAGCAAGACAAGGTATATGCATTTGACCAAGGTTCTGAGGGGAGCTTGCTTTGCCTGCTCATCTTGGCGTTTGTCTCTTCTCACAGGTAATTAGCAATAGAACAAGACGGATTCAAGCTGAAACAGGGTAGATTTGGACTGGACAGTAAGAAAAAAAATTTCACTGAAACGGTCATCAGGCACTGGAATAGGCTGCGCAGGGAATTGATAGAATCACCGTCCCTGGATGTGTTTCAGGGTCGTTGGGATGTGTTTTTGAGGGACATAGTTTAGGGGGGAACTTTGTAGAGTAGTGCTAATGGTTGGACTTGATGATCCCAAGAGTCTTTTCCAACCCCCTATGATCTGCCATGTTAAAATAGTGTAATTTATGGCACTAATGCTTTAATAATAGGCCAATCATAATGCATAAATGCAACCTTGTCAGAGGGTATGACCCTTCTGTCTCCACAGCAGAGCATGAACCACTCAAAGTGTCTCCCTGCCCTAGAAAAGTTCCTAGGTTTCCCATCCTAAAATGGGAGTTGCAGTTGCTCACCAAGTCATAGAAAGCAAGCTCTCTCTATCCACTTTCTATGTGAGATTCCACATTCAGCTCCAGCTCCTGCCCCAGAAGGGATTTCCTCAACTTTGTCCTCCACAACATGCTGATTTACTAGCTAAGATTGCAAAGACCCCTGCTGGACCAGGAATTTTTCACTCTCTTCTGAAGATACTGCTGACAAGAATCCCTGCTCGGTTTTCTAAATACCTCTCTTATTTGAAAAGCCCCTTTACCATCTGTTAGCAGATCAAACTAACACAATGTGGATTCATGCAGCTTTCATGTGCCTTCACATCACATGTGCCACTTGCCTTACTCCACAGCTTCTCCTGCCTTTGTAGCTGTGTGCTGCCCAAAGGTGTGCAGGGGGAGACATTGACTGTTTCTTCAGTTGCCTTTATAGTACTCCCAGATTTGGACTACCAAGATGTTGCCCCTCCTAAATCTCATTATTGCCGAACCATATTTCCTGTTTCTGTGGCTGTTGACATGCTCTGCACAGAAACCTCCTCCTGACCTCATCAGCAGGTGCTGTGCTCCAGCTGACCAGCTGCAGAACACCAAAGCTGTGTGGTCTGCCGATGTCAGACCGATCTAAGGTAGAGAACTGTCACCAAGCAAACCACGCTGCCCAAGGCAAGGACTCCTCGACTCATACTTGGGAGAAAGGCAGGGATGCTTCTGAAGTCAGCCCAGGGTTCAAGGCACATCTTCCTCTCCCTCTGTGAATTCAACTGTTTAAATAATCACATACCTAGTGGTCATGAATACCAGTGAGTGCCCCACCCAAGAAAGACCTGATTCTTCCATTGTTTTCCTCTTAAATTTGTCAATTCAGAAAGGTGAGAAAAATGGTGAAGGTAAAAAGGGTGTGATGCAGTTCATAGCTTGGTATATGTGCAAAAAAAAATTGCTGCAAGTACCAGCTAGTAAAGGCAGGAGATCTAACAATATCTATGATGAGGGGAAAGCTGCATGTTAGGATGATGCTTTACAAAATGCCTCTTTGGAAAGAAGAGCACAGTAAAAACACCACCAATTACTGAAATGTTTCCCAGTATTATGGCATATACTCATGTGTAGATTTCAGTTAACTCAAAGACAACTGAAAAGTGAAATGTTGGGTGTGTTCTTGTGTAATATATACTTGCATACAGAGTATTGGGTACACTTTCTTGTGACTCATCCTTTTCCCTCCACAAAGCTTGTTTGTAACGACCATATCTTAATCTATTGCCATTTTATTTTTCTCTTTATTTTACAGTATCATCTCTTCTTATTTGCCTGCAAAATGCCATTCACAGGACACAGCATAAACAGACTACACATTCAGGATACTCAAACCCTAAATACACAGCCTAAATATTCCGAGGGAATTATTTATATATAGCTATAATACACTAAAATGTCTAAATTGTATATTAACACTTTTCAAAGTCCAAGGATGTAGTCTTCTGGGATTACTTAGCAAGGATATAAATAGAATGTTTACCCAGTCAAGCTCTGATCTGATGCAGCCCTTGATATCCAGTCAGGCTTTTTTATCCCTTATTTTTTTTCAAATACAGCTAGGGAGCTTGCACACAGATAGAACAAGGGAATTGGCCAAGGTTAATTGTGCCTAACAGGATTCAACTCACTGCTGTCCTGGCTTCTGAGCTACAGATGTCATCAAGGTCATGGTGTAACACAAAACTGCAGAATATAATTTCACAGAATCATAGAATGTTTAGGGCCAGAAGGGACCTCCAAAGGTCACCTAGTCCAGCCCCCCCTGCAGTGAGTAGGGACACCCTCAACTAGACGAGGCTGCTCAGAGCCTTGTCCAACCTCACCTTGAATTTAATCTCCAGGGATGGTGCCTCAACCACCTCCTTGAGGAGCCTATTCTACTGATCCACCACCCTCAAGTTAAAGTACTTCTTCCTGATATCTAGTCTAATTTGTTATTAGTATTTACACAGAAAGGAAACCTGAGATCTTAGCTAACAAGTCACATTTCAGAGACTGATAAGTACTTATCTTTATTTCAATTGGACAAACCAAAACTCTGAGCTTCCCCAGCTGTGCTGAAACAAGTTACTATCAGTAAGATGCAAGCTGATTTTTGGAAAAAGATTTTACTCCGAACAGAATGAAGAGGCCAATTTATAAATCTGTTGACTTAAAAAAAAAAATATCCTGGTTTCAATTATGCATCTGTTAATACCTTTTACTAGTGTTGTCTATACCTGGAATAAGAGCAGGCAAGATCCCTTCCCAACCACTCACTCATACCATACCTCATCTGACAAATGATACAATCTCAATGGCAATTCTTCTCCCCCAGCAGCAGAGGACATTTGTCTCCAGAGAACCTTTCAGACATCCTCTTGCCTATGAAATTCACTCCTGCATTTTGAAGGTCTTGCTGTGTGCTAGAACTTATCTACAATGTTACAGTCTTGTTACTCTGTAGCCTTCTCTGCTCTTCTAATGTTCGTAACTCTTTGCAGATTGAACCATAACCTCCAGCATTTCTTCCTACCCTCAGGTTATTCAAATCCATCCTTGGCAGATGTCTGGGAGATTAAGCTGGTCAGTGCTAATTAAACACTGTATTACAGTCAATGGAGAGAAAAA
The DNA here is from genome assembly GCA_024611195.1 of Ceyx melanurus. Classification (NCBI taxonomy): domain Eukaryota; kingdom Metazoa; phylum Chordata; class Aves; order Coraciiformes; family Alcedinidae; genus Ceyx; species Ceyx melanurus. Next base: position 35,351 of record JANHGL010007249.1, on the reverse strand, counting down.
CTGTTGCTAACCTAAGCCATAAACTGGGAGGTGCATTCATATGCCCTCTATTATCTTCCTGTCTTGTGATTGAGTTGCCATCTGACCTACTAACCAAATTCAAGCTTCACATCCCTGCTAAGTCTTGAAAACTAAGTAAGAGGAAAAAGATGGTGTCTAAGGAAGCACAGCAAACTGTCAAGCTCACTGCTGAAGGGAGCTCATATTTTCCTTTCGGACCATGACAACATTCCCATCCCAGGTGAGTTGCAACGCCTTCTCACTACAGTAGAAGTGAGGATGGCTAGCCAGCCGGTGACCTTTCCTTCTTGACTTCTTCCTCAGCACAAACCATTCCTTTCCTCTGGTCTTAAATATTGTGGAGACCAACTCTAGGAATGTAGGTTTCTGTGCTTTTCCAGGCAGAGGTGACTGCTGTCATCCATAGCTGGAGACAGAGCACAACATGCAGAGCAGCTGGATCCAGAGTCAATATTTTTCCTTTCTCTGAGATGCCAGATCCAGCTCTCCCTTCTTTGACTTGCCACAGCACCTGCTAGTCCACCAGTTTTTCAGTTTATCTGCCTTCTGCTGTGTTGCAGCAAGATGGAAAGGTTGGACGCGACCTGCATCTTCCTCCCACCTATTGGTTTCAAACAGAGAGCAAATCAGCCAAAGTGCTGCTGTAACACAGCTGCACTTGGTTTTACACAGAGGAAAAACACTAAGAGGAAATGAATGCAATAGTAAAATATGAACAAAAATACCCTATCAGGCTGCTCTGCAGCATTACCAGCAACAGAAAAGTAAAGACATATATTTTAACAGATGTCACTCATCTGCAAGAAGGAAAAAAATGAAAACCAGGGAAACAATGGTCTTGCCTTGTTGCTCCTCCTGCCAAGAGGATTTTTCTTCAGAGGGCATTAGATATTAAGTTGCTCTGCTCCCTCTTCTCTGATTCACCACATCTTCTTTTCTCATAATAGAAGATAAAGAATAAAGGAAGATATTATAACATTCAAGGGGTAGAGATGTAAAAATTGAAGAATGGGAAATTGTTAAGGCTGAAAATGCAGTGTGAAAAAAAAAAAAGAATAAAGACTGTGTATTTTGAGAAGGTACTCAAAACCATATCGACCTATTGCAATGAATACACATTTTGGAGGAAAGATTTAAGTGCCACATTACAGCCTCCTGCCATTGTTACCAGTCAGGAAATGTCATCCATTATCACTTTGTGTCTACCTACCCAACAGCTGGGCAGTGGTTCCAGACACTGTCTGAGATGAGGTACTCAGCTAATATAGATCTCTGTCTCTAGACTAAACTGTATTTCCTCATGCAAAATCCTTGTCCAGAATGGGCCTTAATGTGTGCACTGAGTTCACCCAGTGAAAAAAATACTGCAAACTTCCTGCCTCTGAGTTGGGCCAAGATGTGCCTTAAGGCACAGGAATGAAAGCAGTTAAAGAAAAATGCTGTTAGCACAACAGTGTTTCATGCTAAGTTTTTATTTGAACATTACGCAACTGCATAAGTATAAATAATCGTCTTCAATATACAACAATTATAACATCCATAAGGAGTTTCTTAAAGAAAATAAGACTGCAAACACTTTATTGCACAGACCCTAACAACTTTTTTTTTTCTTACCTATTTTTTTTGCAAGCTGATGAATCTACAGCATTGTCTACAAAATAACACATCAGATCTACAATCACATAAAGACTGACCAAGTAGAACACAGGCAAGAATCTAACAGGTCACTAATAAGGTAAACACCAACAAACAGGAACTACATGAACATAAGCTGAAGTACTCTTACATTTCCAAAATGCAAAGAACTTACTTGTCAGAAGTGATAATGAACTATACAAAATATAAAGGTATACTGTAAACAAGTAACTAGATGTGCTTTAAAGAAACAAGAGTATAGTTTAAAAAAATGCAGAAGACTGTAAACTAGGAAATACCTCCCAGACAGAAATGTTATTTCCAAGTGCATTAGCATTCATCTGTAGTAACTGCCAAAGCACAGACGAACTGTAAATGTTGAGACCATTTTATCTTTAAAACTGCCAAAAAAATCCCACTCACTAACTCCTTTATGAATGCATCAAAGGCTGTATGAATGTTCTAGTGCCATATGAAAAATCAGAAGAACTTGTTTGTGGTATTGTCCCATAACAACTTTGCTGTAATCCAACTCAACTGGTCAGTTTTAAAGAGTTATCAACAGAGGGAGATGAATTCTGCATACTGTCAGTTGTCACACAAACCTCCAAGGAAAGACAAACGCTGTGCTTTTATGAACAGTTCTCTACCTTTTGAGACAGAAAGACAATCCGTAAGCTTTGATGAAACAGGTAGGGGCCTAGCTCTACCATGGGTACATATAACAGAAATAAGCAAAACCACCATTCTATTGATCCCCATTAAAACCCACGTATCTGCACGGGTATTTTGTAGTGGTTCTGTACATGTTTGGAATTTTACCTATTATCCTTCAAAACTAACTAAATACCTTCACACTAAAATGAACAAAAACTAAATGTTCCACAGTATATAAAATTTAAATAAGGCTTAGCAAAAGTAAAAAGACGGTGACATTCTAGCACCAAATAGCTCCAACAGCTTCCTTTGTTACAAAATGCATCTTTTGTAATTACAGTATTTACTTTTTTTTTTTTCATACAAATAAAAAGATTATGTTTTGAAATGTATGGAGCTACTCAATGATTAGAAATAAATATGAAACCCAGAATTACTTGCTAAAAACAGCAAGCCTACAACATAAGGCCCCATATATGTAGTTAAACGTATTGGATGTCCTGAACTTTTTGAAGATATGATACTGGAACTGCCTTTTTTTTTTTTTTAAATCTCACTTATGAAATAGGAAAAAAACCGACAGCTATATGATGCTAATTATGAAGAGCTATATGCTATGATAATATGTGTTCTCTAAATGTATTAATAAAACAGGGATGAACATACTAGTACTGAAAGTCATGTGCTTATAATTGTGCCTCACACTGCAAGGGCTTGACTTTAAAAAAGCTCAAGAAACTCAAGAGAGGATTGCAGTAAAAACTAAGCACACAGTGTGTACTTTATAGAGTCTCAGCCTTGTCTGAGGTGAAGATCACACAACACACTCCCATTAGACAAGACGAGAGCCATAACTTCACCAAAGAACATGACTCTTGCTGAGACATCCTGATAACCAAATAGTCCTCCCATAGCTTTAGCAACACCTACTCTAAGAGACAGGCTTTCTGCGATAGGAAGATGTGGTTAGGTCTTGAATTAGGTCTCATGAAGCAGTCAGCCAGGTACAGTACTATCAAATTTGGATTATTAAAAATACATGTAGAAACTCACAATAACCATGTATATATTATGTACTACTACTTTTTCAACCTCTAGCTATTTTTTTTTAGTAAGTAAAAATGTGGCTTGTTTTTGTTTTCCAGTCAGACCAATGCTTGTGCATGTCCATGGCAGGTCTGAGTTTTAATAATTAATTTTTGAGTATGGCAAATAAGTGGCAAAGCAACTATCTTAATAAAAGGGAAGAATAAACAACGCAATCAGCAGCAAAGTATATATGCTACATTCAAACCCCAAACACAACATATTTACAGAGGAACTCTTTTCTTCAACAGCTTGCAGCTGTAAAGGTATTTTTGTACAAATACTATATGGTAACAGTTTTACCGGTTACAATTGGGAAGGCATTTTGAAAAAACAAAAACAAAAAAAAGGTCCTGTCTTTATATATCCCCTATTATCTTTCTTTAGTGACATGAAAGCTTAGTCGCATAAAGACACGACACAGTGCTGGTTTAAAGGCAGTCTGATATATTTACATTGTTTCAGCTAGTCTGGAAATTACAACTGTCAGGTCATACAGTTAATAAGATTTTTTGTGAGGACTACTCCGTGAAGCTTCTTTTCCTCGACGTTGACGAGATGAATCCTTGTCATCAGAAAGTGCATTCGGGCGGTCAGGTGTGGTTGCTGACCTAGATAAATCTTTACCTACATTCTGTTTCCTTGAAGCAGATTGCTGAGCCTGAATGACATCTTTTCCCTTTACATCCACAGTGTTGACAAAAGAAGACTTTTCTTGATTTCCAGGTTTCCCTCCAAAGTTTGTAGCAGAGTGGTGGGCTTCTACTACAACAGCAGCACTGTGCAAGGCCATCAGTGAAATACTTTTAGTCACTTCTACCTTACTGCTCCCTGCAGAAGAGGTGCTTTTCTTATTTAGTTCCTTGCAGGTTGCTGTAAGCTCAGGTGAGATTGCTTTAACCTTTGCTGAAGATGCATCACTCTTTGCTGAAGACGCATCACTCTTTGCTGAAGACAATGCATCGCTCTTCAGTGAAGACAAAACAGGTACTTCTTGTCTACATTCAGAGAAATTGGCTGAACAAGTCAGTGGCTTTCCTGATGTTGCAGCCACACGACAAAAACTCTGCCCGCTGGCAGCTGACAGATGTTTTATTGTCATCTGCTTGTTTGCATCCCCTGCCTGCTTTTCATTAACTTGTCCTTTTCCTTTTGAATCTTGAGAGCTTTTGCTACTTGTGGTTGTTTTTTCTGCTCTTTTCCCTCTGGTATCGCAGTTTGCGAGGCAAAGAGGAGCTTCTACTTTTCCACTGTCAAGCTGAACATAAAGTGCATCAGTGCATATTCGTCCTTCAGGTCTTTTGTCTGCAGAGATCATTTCATTACTAGGACTTTTATCTGCCTGTTTGCTCAGCAAGAGACAGTCTTTCACAGTGGAAAACTTTGGAGACATGGTTTGCTTCTCACTGAGGTGAACTTGCTTTTCATCAGCAGATTCCACCAAGCCTGCTGGTTCTTGTCTCTGTATCTGCTTAGAACTCTCTAGGCCTGCCAGTATTGGGCCAACAGCAGAGGATTTGGGTTTGGTGTCGGAAGAAATGCTGCCCATTTGGAGGGTGGCTACTGAGCCCTGCTCCAAAATCACAGGCCTTCCAGACTGCACATGTTCATTGTTCACTTTTCTCAAAAAGCCTGAAGCTGAGGAAAGGGGATCTTGCACATTTTTACTGGTGTGTTTCCCATCTTTCCGGGAGCTGGTAGGCACCTGAATAGTAGTTTCTTTTTCTTTTACAGTTGGAGTGCATGTTTTTTGTGACAAGTTCTGTTTATCTAAGTATTTAGACTTTGAGGAAGCTGTATCAAAGGCTGGCCTGTGTTTATTACTGTTGCTTTCCACACAGGTGGAAGTAGGCTTCACATGTCCTTGAACACCTACATGAACTTCTACAGCACAGTTTATGCTTACAGTGTCTCCCACAGATGGGGAGCCTAAAGTGTTAAATTGCTGCTGAGGAACTTGGTTGAACTGATCTCTCTCAGTAGTTTGAAGCTTTATGTCTGTGAGATGCTTCTGATCTGTCTTTCCTAAATCTTTGGCACTATCCTTCTGCACAGAAGAAACTGGTGCAGACTTCTCGTTTTTTGAATCGCCGTCTATTGAGGGTTGCATGGGCTGTTTGGGTGGAACAGCATCTTTCTTTGACTCTGCAGTAATTTCCTTAGACTCAATGAGAACTTTCTGCTTGGTTATATCTCTTTCCACAAAGCTACTAATGACACTGCTGTCATCTTTGCCTGCCTGCTTCAGTGATTCTTTGCCCAACTTAGGTTGTGACTTGGGACCAGCTGCCTGCTTTTTTCCTTGCATCTGAGGTGGAATAGCAAAATCAGCACAACTTTTTTCATTGCTTTTGGAGTAGCTCGTTACCAGAACATCTGAGACAGACACCTTCAGAGATGACTCCCTGATCACCTCCACCTTTGCGGGGATAGGCTCAAAACTTCTCTGGGCTACCAGCTGTTTGGCAGGCATCTCCTTTTGCATTCGCTTCTCTTTTCCTACAGCTTTTTCAGGAATGCTCTGGGCAGCAGAAAGTTTGGAGTATGTTTTAGTTCTGACACTCTGACTTTGAATAACACATGACTTTGCCTCCACTGAACTGTCTTTCTGTTTTGAAGGGTAGTCATCTTCCTTTTGAACAGCTTCAGTAACAGAAATACTGCCTTTACTAGCTGGACCAGAAACCTTTTTCTCTGTCACTACTCCTGGAGCCACAGAGATGACTGGTGGATTTGGAGAACTCTTGCTTGTTTGCAGAACCTGGGGCTCTGATGCACTGTCAGATTTTGAATCACTTAATGACTGCTCTTTCCGACAGGCCAGCTCCACCTTCCCATCACTCCCTTGTGGTGCTGGGGACTTAGGAGACCCCCCATCACTGCTGGTGCTCTGTCCTTCTGGCAGCACGCACATCGGCAGTTCAGTCTTTGAAGCCTGTGGCCCAGAAAGTAAGGCAATGTCTAGTGTACCTTCTATTGGTTTCAAACAGGAAACAGACCTCCCATCAAGTTTATATTCTGATGGACTTTTTCTGACAGGAGGCTCAGTGGAAATAAGGGCTGATTTTTCTATGCTCACATCTGATCGGCCATTCAAGGTCTTGAAGGGAACAAAAGAAACAGAGTTAATCTGAGCAGCATGTGCACTGCTGATAAATGCTCTACCATCAGAAACTGCAGTGGAGTCCTGCTGTATATTTACAGGTCTGCCTGTACTAAGTTGAAGGCTTTCATGAACAGTTGATGTCAGTTTAGGTTTTAGCACTGGACACATATTGTCATCTTTTTCTTCAATGGACATCTTCTTTCTAAGATAATCAATATTTGCAAGTTTACCATCTAATCTTTCAAATCTGACTAATTCTTTTGCTTGTACACTTTTATCTGTGTTGTCTCCCTTTCCATTTAGCAACCTGTCAGAGGACTGAGGTAGACAATCTTGCAGGGTACTTGGAGGGGAAATTCTTTTGAAATCACAAGAAATATGACCAAGTTCACTAGAAGGAGGCCCCTGACATAACACCTGTGCATCTAAAGTAACACCATCATTTGATCTTGAGTTTGCATTCTTTTGAAGGGTGTCTTTGAGTATGCCACCAGCTGACTGGGTCTCCAAAGCAACAACTTTTGTTTCAAACTGATTGGATCTTTCTAATACCTTCTGGAATGTTTTTTTGTCTCTTTCTTCCAGTCTTGAAGTATTGGGATTTTCTGGCTCATTGCTAGATTCACGTATAGCATTTGCTTTTTCAGCAAAATCTTGTTTTTTCATAACTATCTTGACCTTCAGCTTCTCTCTATCTAGTTCATCGATGGATTCTTGCCTACCTAATTTTCGTGAGACAGGCCGTTTCAAGCAGCCCTGCTCTGCAGGCCTGACTCGTGTGAGTGATGGCACATCACATACATTCTCCTCCAAGCTCTGTAGAGTTACTTCCCTTTGAGACAATTCTCTATTCACTTCTTCTTGGGTCACTTCCAGACTGTGTTTTCGTGAACATAAATGTTTCTTATCACTGCCGTAAGAGGGAGCAAGTTTCTCTTCAGACTGAACTCTTTTTAACAGAGGAGATCTTGGTGGTTCAGCACTTTTTGGCCTAACAATATGCCTTACAATAGTTGGAGGGGAATGCATTTTGCTAGGAAAAGATTGAGCTATTTTTGTATTTCCAATTGAATGTCCTAACAACGGTGATGGTGATCGCTGAGGGGATGTCGGCTGGGGTGTTGGAGAAGGTGTCCGTGCAAGAGGAGAGAGAGGGATGCTGCCAGCTGACTTGCGTCTTCCTGATCTGTATCTTTGCCCACCAAGCTTTGGAGCCAAGCCATGAAGTGTGCTGGGTCTTATGTGTCCTGAACCAGCTGGCGAATTGGGAGCACTTGAACTAGGGGAGCTACTCTGGGAAGAGTTAGTACCTAAAAGAAACCAAACCAAATAAAAGATACGATTAAGAAGATTGTTTGAATCCTGTCTAAATGTTCAGTGAGAGACAAAACTTTCACCACTCCAAAAGGCCTACATGCCATCTGCTGCCACAACGTTCTAAAATTTCACAGGTTTTGAGTGACTAGGATCATTCTAATTACATTGATCATTCTAATTACATTGCTATTTCTCCCTTTTCTTCTCTGTTCCTTCATCCCCTCTAAATTATAACGTCCTTCTATTTCAATAGAATAGCTAATGCTTTCTGCCACTTGGAAGCAACATTCAAGGCTTTTCAAATAAATTACCTTTTCCAAGGGATTGTACAACAGTAATCACTTTTACTTATTATTTTAGTGTATAGAGGAAAAAAAGCAGATGTAGAGGCCAGAAAGATGCGTATTTCAGCATCCAATCTTTCAGCAATAAATTTACATCCATGACTGTCCAAGCTAGTTCCATTATGTAGCAATTCTTTCCTCAGTTTCATTTTTTTTTTATCTATCAGCCTCTTCTAAGTCAGATTCAACTTTTTGCTACAAACTTTGATTGTTTATTACTCAAAGCCATTGGACTTGGATTTAAACTCCAGGACAAACTTAGCAATCAGTTCCCTTTTAGGTGTTTCTGTATCATGAAAATACCTTTGATTTTTAAGTAATCTTTTTCCCTTTTCTAGACATAAACCAGCTGTTCTATGATCAGCCTTGTCAGAGCTGGCTACTCTTAGCAGAGTACAACATATCTGGTGGGCTCACAACAAGCAGAACACACTTCCAGTCTTTCTGTGCCCTCCACTCCTTCACACTCACCAGATGGAAAATCAGTAGTAGAGCGGTAGCTTGGGGTAGGTGATCTGGGTGATAAACTGTGTGTTGGAGACCCAGGCAAGCTCTCCCCTGATGAAAGTGATCTGTTCAGACAGGAGAAACTTCTGCTGGTGTGAAGAAGAGGAGAGGGTTGCTTGGCAAGCTTTTTAAAGAGAGATCTTCTCCTACAGTGAGAAGAGCACAGCGTTAAGATGCACAGAAGATACCTTTTACCACCAATAAAACTCTTGCAAGCTGACATTACTTCCATCTCAAATTACCATCAGAAAAGCAAATATTCAATCTAAATATTATATAAAAGCATACCACATTGCAGAGTGTAGAGTTTAGAAAATATCCTGATTTCCTAATAAGAAATTGTAACTAAATTTATTTGTACTAAAATCCACTCTGTATTTCAGAAGAAATAAGGTTAGCTCCGTGACTATAAATCTTCATTGTCTTCATTTAAAAATCCACCAAAACTGAAGGATTATCTATCAAGCACTAGCACTGTATTTACAAAATACACAAAAACTTATCATCAAACTAAAAATACACATAAACTTAGTACCAGAAAGTTTAATGAAACAAGTCTGAAAAGAAGTACTTAAACAAAACTAAGATGCAACATCAGTTACTCACTTTCCTCCCCATATCTATGTGCGTGCCATGCAAAATCTTTAGGGATTATTTTAACAGATCTAGTTTAGGCAAAACAGGACTGCAAGAACATGCTATAACCATAAGATATCACAGAAAAAGGTAAGATAGTGTAGAAGACAGGAAAGAGAAGTGTATCGACTTCATATTTTAAATTGTTATGTACATACACACACAAGGAAACATATTTGCCATGAAATAAAAGGATTACTCACCTCTCTAAACTCTCTTTCTTCTTGGTTTTCTTGCTGCGCCTGACCATTCGGCTCCTGTAGCTGTTTCGCCTGGCAGGTCCTGTCTTGATGGAAGTATTTTCAAAAGGTGTTGTCGTTACGGAGACTTTGTTACCACTCTGCCAAAATGGAGAAGGAACATTTTGGCCCGAGTAAAATAGGGTGACTTTGCCCCAAATTCAAGCTACACCACAAATGATAATGCAGCAAGACAGAACTCCAGCATCAGAATAAGAGCTGGCAGTGTAGGAAGCCCTATGAAGATGTTGCCAGGATAATTTAGGTCAGATAAATGTTGACTGGAAAATTCTCAAGTTCTGTTAAATTTCCTAAACTTCCTCCATTCTAGCTTTGGGAGAAAGAGAAATTCTAATGATTGTAGCTAGACAGGAGGACAGGACTGAGGGCTGACTAAGACTGAAGGTTTCACAATGAAAACTTCTACAGAAGCATCCTATTTCCCCACAAAGAAAAGCAGTCACTGTGCACTGATCCATTCACATCTCAGGATGCTGACCATTCTAATGATGAAATGAAGGAGAAAACTTAAACTTCATTATCAGTCCTTTTGTCTTGTTCAGAAGAGGTAAAAAAAAAAAAAATTATTAGGCCTCTTCACATGAACAGATGACTCACTAAATAAAACCAACTGGAAATACCTATATCATGTTGAAAATCCCTATGTCCTGCCCAGCACTGCGTATCACTACAGTGAACTTCTTTCCAAAAGAATTCCAATAGCTCAATTTAATTTATGACACAGAACATCTGGATGAGCAACAGTCTCTTGTTTTGATTTTGCTCTTTTAAGAAGAGTGCAGGGTTGTCATGTTTCTCTTCATCTCTATTTGACATAGAAAACAACTATACAACCAATTCCCTAAAAGTACAGATGTTTCTCTTGCACATTTCTTGCAAAACTGTAAAATTTTTAAGGTTCCTCCTGGTTTCAGAGAAGGAAAAAAAAAATTAAGGAAATGCATATTCAGCATCTTTCCTCTGCTCTTTATATTTCCCCATTACTTCACTGCCTTCCATCTTGTAATTTACTACTCCCTTTGACAGGTTAAGTTCTGTAAATACACAGCTTTAAAAAAATTTAACCCACGTCAGTCTGTGCTGAAAGATTCTATCAAAACTGCAACATGATGAGCTACGGCAAAAAGTGAAGGCACTATGATTCATCAAAAGCAAGTTTTATTTGCTTCTGAGAAAAAAATCATTTTCTAATAGGACAAACCTTGGAAAACTTCAAAACAGAAAAATGTGATACTCATAGAAGTCTAGCTGCAGGACCAGAATTTCAGTAAGAAAAGAAGCTCTGTGTGACATGCTTGGCTATGTATTAGACAAGAACCTTTGGGGCCTTATTGCACTGCAACTAAAACCACAGCAGGATACATGAAAAGTCAATGACCTTTCTCCATATCTGTGCAAAGCAGCTTAGATTTTGTACTTCCACAAACAAAATCTGTTAACTAATGTCTAAAGGAAACATAATCCCTCAATCCTCGGTGAAAAGAGTAAGCGTTTTTTTTTATCCCAGTTGTCCAAGAATTACCTTTAACAACAATTCAATGACTTCTGTATGAACAAGACCATGCACTGGCTCTCCATTGATATGAGTAATCAGGTCTCCAGCTTTTAAACCCGCTTGGTAAGCAGCACCTCCTTCTTCCACATTCTGGAAATCAGAGACAAAGAGAATACACACAAAATGGACCTGTTTAATCTTTACACTTTCAAAAATAGTTTCTTTTTTTAATGAAAACTTTCTATAAAACTAATTGGCAATGAAGGAACCTTTCAGATATTAAGTGAAGAAAAAAGAAAACCAAGTAAGTAATTTCACCATCAACTGCTTACTTAAACTTTATATTTATATGTGGCCTAGAATAATTTCAAAGCTCATTGAAACACTGCTTATTAACACTGGTATTAAGCTCTGTAAAACAGGTCAGTTTTCATATACGATAAAGAAGAGGTTATTCACTCCCCATGGCAAACTTTCAAAATGGAATGAAGACTTTTATTTTTACCATCTGACACTGAGAAATACTGATGTAATTAAGGCAATGGTCAGATGCACTACCCACATAACAATAAAAATGAAATCCACCATATAGTTAAGGACTGTTTTACATTTGGTTCAAATTTACCAGGCTGCCCATTAGAGGGAACAGTGCAGCACTATGGTGACAAACAACCAAAACAAACTGAATTGCAAGTTATTTTGAAGTGCCTTTGGCAATTGACTGTATTTCAAAATGCGTTTTTGAGGCATTTTAAGCCATGCAGCTATTACAGAAGCATACAGCCCTTACAGAGATAAAAAAACCAAGACCTATACTGTTATGAAAAAAGTGAAGGCTTCACTTTCATTGTCCTGTACTATTTCTTCTCCTTCCTTTCACTGATGTGATGTTATATCAGTGGCAAGAAATACAAGTTTTTTATTCCATTATTAATCAAATGTACCCTGTTCTCCAATACAATGATTAATAAGTCTCCAAGGTAAACAGCATGAATGAAAAATGAAAAATAAAACTACCACATCAGTAGCACTGCTTCTTCAAAACTTCCAATACATAAAGCACTGTATTTCGAAGCTTTTGCTAGTTATAAATTTTTCAGAATGATTTTAAGTTTGTTGAAATATTTTAGTTTATACACATAATATTTATTTATGCATAATACATTAATCATATAAAAGATACATTTTGTTACATACCTCATTTATAAAATAAATGTATATATTTAGTGGACACAAAGGTGGCCAAAAATGGTTGGATAAAAAGATTAAAAACTAATAACTCTACTCCTTCTCTGAAATGCTTATACGCCAATGCATGGAGCATGGGGAATAAGAAGGAGAAGTTAAGAGATATATGTGAGAATATATAAATCTAATATAACTGCTATTACTGAGACGTGGTGGGACAGCTCCAACAACTGGAATGTTGTTATGGATGGTTATGTTATATTCAGAAGAGACAGACTAGCAAGGTGAGGCGGTGGTGTTGCTCTCTATGTGCAAGAGCAACTAAAATGTATCAGGTGCTATCCAGGAGGGGAGGTAGATCAGGTTGAGAGCTTATGGGTAAAAATTAAAGGACATGGAAAAGGGAATGAAACTGTTCTAGGTGTCTACTACAGACCACCAAACCAAGAAGAAAGGGCTAACAAAGCCTTCTACGGTCAACTGGAAGTGGCCTCTAGAACACCCTCCCTGGTAGTCATGGGTGACTTCAATCACCCTGGTATTAGTTGGGAAGCCCACACAGCCAGGCATACAGAGTCCAAAAAGCTCTTGCAGTGTATAGATGTCAGCTTTCTGATGCAGGTCATGGAGGAACCAATGAAGTGAGGTGCACTGCTGGACCTTGTATTAACTAATAAGGAAGGACTGGTTGGGTACATTAGGGTTTGGAACAGCCTAGGTGATAGTGATCATGATATGATAGAGTTTAGTATTACACAAGGGGGAAACAGAGCAGTAAGTAGGACCACAATCCTGTACTTCTGCAGGGCTAACTCTGAACTCTTCAGAGATCTGCTTGCAGGAATCCCATGGGCTAGTACTCTGGAGGGTAAAGGAGCCCAAGAAAGCTGGTTAACTTTTAA
>JANHGL010007249.1:0-11424 GCA_024611195.1 Ceyx melanurus | reverse complement strand
TTTTATATATTTCCCTCTTCAACTTAAGTTTTAGCAAGAGTTCCCTGCTCAACCATGCAGGTCTCCTAATTGTCTTAATTGTGAGACTCAACCTGGAGTACTGTGTCCACTCTGGAGCTCCAAGACAAGAAGGATATGGACTGGTTGGAGCAGGTGCAGAGGAGGGTCACTAAGAAGATCCAAGGGTGGAACACCTCTTGTGTGAGGATAGGCTCAGAGAGTTGTGATTGTTCAATCTGGAGAAGAGTAGGCTCTGGAGAGACCTTGTTCTGGCCTTTCAGTACCCAAAAGGGGCTTAGAAGGAAGCTGAGGAGGGACTTTTTATGAGGGCTTGTAGTGATAAGACAAATCTCCATCACAGAATGTGTTCAAGACCAGGATGGATGAGGTTTTGAGCAACCTGGTCTAGTGGGAAATGTCCCTGCCTATGGCAGGGGGATTATAACTACACGATCTTTAATGTCCCTTCCAACCCAAACCATTCTATGATTCTATAAGAACACAATGAAATAATGGATATTTTGTTCTAGGAAGGTGGATGAGGATATTATTAATAAGCATAAATCTAAGTCTAAAAACTAAAATCTAACTTACAGAAGCAAGAGCTACCAACAAGTTGACTCTATTGAGTTTTTAAGTCACATTTTTGGGTAAAGGGTGGCTACAGGGTTGGCTTCTGTGAGAAGAGGCCAGAAACTGCTCCCATGTCTAAAGGAGTCATTGACAGCTGTCTCTGACTTGGACCTGCTGCTGGGTAAGGCGAAGGCTACTGATGATGATAGTAGCATCATGTTATGTGAGAAACATCTCTGTTTGACATCAAGGCCAGTGAAGGGTGAGGGAAGGAGGTGCTCAAGGCACCAGAAAAGATATTTCCCCTGCAGCACATGGTGAAGACCATGGTGAGGCAGTGTGTCCCCTTGCAGCTTATGGAAGTAAATGGTGGAGCAGATATCCACCTGCAGCCTATGGAAGACCCCAGGCTGAAGCAAGTGGGTGCCCATAGGAGGCTGTGACCCTGTGGGAAGCCTGCTGGTAAGATCTGTTGTCCCATGGAGAGGGAAGTCCACACTGAAGCACATTTGCTGGCGGGACTTGTGACCCCATGTGGACCCACACTGGAGCAGTCTGCTTCCAAAGGACTACAACCCATTAGACAGCTTACAATGAACTGACCATAGTCTCCATTCCCCATCCCCCTTTTCCACTTTAGGAGGTAGAGAAACTGGAAGTTGAGCCTAGGAAGAAGGGAGGGGTGGGGGGAAGGTGTTTTAAGTTACAGTCTTTATTTCTCATTTTTCTCCTGATTTGAATGGCAATTTTCCCAAGTTGACTCTGTTTGCCCATGACAGTAACTGCTGAGTGATCTCACTCTCTGTATCTCAACCCATGAGTCTTCTATATTTTCCTCCTCTGTTCAGTTGAGGAGGATGAGTGATAGAGTGACTATTACCCAGGCAAGGTCAAGCCACCACACTGATAAAGCATGTAAACTTCCCTATGTAATTTCTAAGTCAGGAGAGAACCACAGATAAAGTGTGAAGTCTTCAGGATAGGTTGTATGTCAAAATTTCTAGTCGTATGTCAAAATTTCTAGACTGGGTTTTTTTGCTTTTCTGACTGCACCAGGGAAAAATTCATAAAAGTCAAATCTTCTCAAAGGAAATAAAAATCATATCTCATTCTAAGTCACTAGACAAAGAGTGAACATTTCTCTGAGTGTAATTCTTGACTGGTACCAGATACTTCTAACCCAAATAGGTCTTTTTTCTGTACTTTTCCTTCTTGAAAAAAAAACATAGTATCCATCTTCCTTCAACTTGACAATGCCACTCAGGTCTCCTGAGCAAATACAAAATTACAATTATTATGGAATGTTATGCATCTAGCTAATGCATATTGAATAGAGTTGTCATCTGAAATTCAAGACAGAGCCTGGGATAAACTGCTATTTTCCAGCGCCCCCATGAGACCTGTCACACTTGCATCCTTTGCTTCTGTGAGTTGCTTCTGTGAGTTAAAAAAACTTCGTTGCTGTTTCTGAACACCCCTCTGTGCTTCAAAGAAATGTCTGCCTGATTTTCTTCTTAGACTGCCAGCTCCTGAGAGACCATGGACAGTTGAATCATGCCCATAAATGAGCTGCACAGATGCTCCATGCAGCGGCACTGACCATTACAGTGGTTAAGCCAGTCCCATTCTAGCCAATTCACTTTCTCAACCAGCTGTTTCAAGAGGCAGAATTCACAATATACTTCTGATCCAGCTTCTCACAGACTGAGTCTTAACACTGTGTTTACCAGGAAGAAGTATCCTGGAAATGAAATGACAATGCCTGAAAGGAGTAAAGTCGAAATGAAGGAATGAAACTAGTTGTGGCACTTGGTTTTGCTTTTGGCAGCAGATGAAGCAGGCAGCAAGTGAAGCTGATTGGGTCATGATACCTCTCTCACTCTTATCTTGTCCAACACAAGGCAATGGAGAACAACAAACTTTGCTGGATGCCACTTACTCTATAGACTGTCAGCTACAATGAAGTCTAAAGACCGTTCACACAGATCTCAGAACTGAGGGAGGGACATCCAGTTCACCCATCTCAGTCATGTTGTCATGTCCCAAAGGAAGACCAGTCACTTGGGGACCACATCAGTAACACTTGGGGTCTGGGTTATACTCACACAGTCCCCCTCAGCGACTGTGATAAGTAGTTACAATGCTCCTTTTTATAATAGCTCTAAAAATATGCAGCTCAATCTCTCTGACCACCGGCCTCTTGTTTTTGCTGTAATTTTCCAAGCGCTCTCATGATCATGATCTCAATCTTCCACTTAGTTTTCTTAGTATCCCCACTGTGTTTATATTCACGGCATATAGTGTTCACTATAAATGAGATCATACCTTTGTATTTGGACTCTTGTATGTTGGAGGCTGTCTTGCTGTGTTTACACAGTGCTTTGCCTGGTGGGATGACAGTCAGTGACTAGGGTTTTCATGCAGTAACACTTCGAAAATCCCAAGCAATATTCTGTATTACTGCTTCTCACCCAAATTCCCAAACAAATCTGCTCCATCAACTAACAGATAAACTCAACTACATAAATGCAGAGTTATTTTCATTAGCCTACCAAGGCTCACTGGTTCTAATACCAAATGCCAGGTTTTTCTCTCAAAATTAAGTAAGCACAGCACTGAATGACTACAATGAAACAAGGTAGCAGCTTGTGTTCTCACTAATATTCATTTACTTCCTTAACATCCACACCTTTGAATTTATTCTTTTTCATACAAGGCAGTAATGTTTGCTGAATAAGAATGACAAGCTTCTCTATTTCTGCATTTATGTAATCCCATATTTATGAAGGAACTTCTTGGAGAAATTTCTGGTTTATATTATCAAAATAAAAGACTACAGTTATCTCATTAAGCTCATATTACTGGTCTGTATCTATAAAATACCCTCTGCTACAATGGCATGTTGTCAAGCTATTTGCACTGACAGATATCTGTTTCCTGTGCAAAAGAATAGGTGAACAAAAGCTTCCAGTGCTGAATATAGAACTATTTCTAGCACACTAACAATTTAAAATTGTGCTTTCTAACCTGTTCCCAATCTTTCCAAAGGATTCTGCCTGAGGAGCAGAGTAATCAGATCTTGGGCATCTGGAGGTGGTGCTTCATCTTTTTCAGGCCAGATGATTTCATCTAGAAAACCAGAAAATTATTATTTCCCAGAGTTTCACAGAGTCAAAGAAACATTCAGGTTGGAAAAGTCATTCAAGATCATCAAGTCCAACCACCTCCTAACATTTTCATAACCACTAAAACATGTCTTCAAGTGCCAAGTCCACAACATTCAGCAGAAACTGCAATGAGCTAGTAGTAAAGTCAGAGTTAAGATAACTTTTTCAAGTTGCTTTCTATTGCATACCAATTACTTGAAGTTTTTATAGTCTCTACAGATTTTGATAAACATGTTGTTATGTTCTCATTTTCCTCACAAGTTTAATTTAAGCCAAAAATAGCATTTAAAAACAGAATACAGGAATGCTTGTCTCATGGGAAATAATTGCAAAATATTAGAACAACTTGTATGCTACCCCTTCTCCCTGCTCCCCCAAAATCATGGTTTAAATTTCAGTTCTGTTCCACAGACACTGCTGTTAAGATGGACATAGCTGGCCTGGCCCAGCAAGCACTCCTGACATCCAAAATCCTTGTC
Source organism: Ceyx melanurus (assembly GCA_024611195.1). Classification (NCBI taxonomy): domain Eukaryota; kingdom Metazoa; phylum Chordata; class Aves; order Coraciiformes; family Alcedinidae; genus Ceyx; species Ceyx melanurus. The sequence goes on along the minus strand of JANHGL010007249.1, from coordinate 7,205 downwards.
TAATGCTAGTAGCCTTGCTGAAGTCTTTACTTTCATGACTAAGAGCCTAGGTATTGGATTCTGCTCTGCAAAGATACCTGCTAATGGAGATTTTTTCCAAGTGTCTCACACTTAGAGGAAAACCACCTAATTCTATTGACTTGTATAGTACTAAAGCTTTTTGCACTTCATAGCAAGTTGGACCTATATCATATAATCAAGTGGCAGTATTCAGGTAAGGCTGAATAAAAATTATGCCAAACTTTCATTTAAATTAAATAATGGAAAACTGTTTCACTATTAACATGAACTTTTTAACAGCTTGTACAGCAATTTTTGTTTGATTTTTAGCTGTCTCCAAAAATAACACATTGCATATTTAGAAAAAACTGCAGAAGTTTCTTGGGAAGCACAAGAATTTTGGCATCAGATAAACAGAATATTAGGAGCTCAGAAAATAATGAAAGCTGTTAAGGATTTTGGCATTATATGATCTAGACTCTTCCTTTAAAATGATCATAATTGGATCTAGACTCTTCCTTTAAAATGATCATAATTGGAGAAACAATCTTCAGAAGATACACAGAAGTTTAATATTTGAATTTCAGAGCTTAAGGAAAGGTACTGAAATACACAGGCATGAAATGTAACATTTCTGGAGCATAAGTTTTATCTCTGATCATCTTGGACATGTAAGTTTACACTGAGGGCTCCCACAGTTGTATGAGTACAACTTGGGGGCAGAAAAAGCAACCTACAATGAATCATAGAATCATAAAGTTGGAAAAGATCTCAAGGATCATCAAGTCCAACCTTCTACCTAACACTTCCATGGTCACTAGACCATACTCTGAAGTACAGCTCCTCACCTCCTGAAGAAGGTGTGAGGTAAAATGAGGGGACAAGATCTTAAAACAATTTTCAAGTGGAACATAGATTTCACCCACCAAAATGAAGTAACAGTCTCGCCTAAGTTTGGATTCTTTAACACAGCTCTAACAGTTTAATCCAACAAGAGTTCTCCTTTAGATACTGATAGTATGATTTCAGTGAGTAAAGGTATTTAAAGAGAACAAATTGACATATCAACATCAAAACAACAAACTAAGTTGACTAAGTCTAGGGATATTATGTGGCAATACATCAGGTTTACAAGCAAAAACTTCTGTAGGTAATTTCTGTAAGATAAATGGTCACATTCAAACAGGTAAAGTTATTTACAGACGTATCAGCTAGATTCTAACACATGACAATTTGGTTTATAAAACATAAATTTAATTCCACATTCAAAACAGTCAAAAGTCCAAATTTTCTAATTAATTTTAGACTATTCCCTCCTCTTCTCCCAGTCAGAGAGCATAAAGATAAGCATACATATGCATATGTTTGCAAATGCAATAAAAGCCTGAGTTATTTCCATGTTTGCCTGCCTGTAACTTTCACTGTAGTTTAAATCTGTTTTGGAAAACATGCATTGCAGGTGTGAGCCATGCAGAACAAAGCAAACATTTGCTGCTTGTATTAATTAAACAGTTGATTCTCCTTGTCACTCAGGCCTCAGCGTATCAGAAAACAACATGGTCATAAATCCATGAACAGCTAGGATCCTGTAGAAAAGAGGTGCTGTACTAGAGTGACTCACAAGTGCATTTCATTAGTTTACAGACAAGTCTGGCTTTCAACTTCAGAGATGGTGACAGATGGTCTCCTTCAGTACAAACAGGGATTCATTGCATTTTCAGAAAATAAGGAACCAGAGGTATGGTTGGTCTTGTTTCCGCTGGTTTTTCTTTTTTCATTTTTTTCTGTTTGGTTGGTTGGTTTGGTTTTTGGTTTGTTTTCTTTTGTTTTTGTTTGGTTGGGGTTTTTTTTGTGTGTCTTTGTTGGTTTTATTTTTTTTGTAATGCTGGCTACTGGACCTTTAAACAGATCATAAAAAAGACTGCGCAACAGTAACAGAGGTATCATTCTGTTAAACTTTTGGCATAAATAGAGGTCTTTTTACCATCCACGCATCTGGGAAATTTATGGAAACAACAGGTAGGATAGCAAACAATTCCGTTTAATTATCGTTCAGCTTTGCCACAAGCCACAAAACAATACTTAGGGTCAGCTTGCAGGTTAAGATCTAAAAGTGTATTGAATTTTAAATGGAAGAAGAGCAGCTGCTACAGAAATAACATTACACTACAACAATCACCAATGAAATCATTAACAATCTGTGAATTAAATTTGTTTACTTCTCTTTCTTGTTATTTATTATTTGTGATACATTTGGTTTAGGGTTTTATTACAGCTTTGTTAATTGTGCCATGAGACATTTTCCCATTTATGAAAATTCATTTTAACTGTTTCTTCTCTGATATAACTTCTTTACTAAAGACTGAAATCACTGTACTGTAGTGGTACTACCTTACTACTAGGTATGGCTTTTCTTTTTCAAAATGTAGCTTAACTATTGTATTCTACATTACTCAATTTCTGTACTTATCAATATTAAGTAAATTCAGCTTTAAATCAAAATTTATTTTAATGGCATTGACAGCAAATTGTGTGTCACAGTATGGCGATAATATTTTTTTTGATCAAAACTAGCTTGACAGCCTAGTCTATCAGTAACGTTGTAAATATCTTTACTATTAACAGCAATTGAAATGTTTCACAGCAATATAAGAATTTTGTGTATTTTCTGTGATGGTCCTCACCACTGATTACTTGTCCAAACAGTTCTTCTGGTGTATCTCCAAAGAACGGCACACAGCCAACAAGAAATTCATAAAGGATAATTCCCATTGCCCACCAGTCCACTGGTTTTCCATAACCCTGTCTCAGTATCACTTCAGGAGCAATGTACTCAGGTGTGCCACAGACCTAGAAGAAAGAGAGTAAGCACGATGGTAATACAAGTTTCATTGAGCCACTTCATATAATTTATAATTCTTGAAATGCAGAATAACACATAAACATGGAAAAAATTGAGTTCATTAGGTTTTGTCTGCTGAGTTTACGTGTTAGTTACAGTTTTCAGAATGATCTAGCTACACTTAAAGAAATCATAACAAACATCTTCATACTTGGTCTTGCAAAGGACAGTTTTCATTTCATATACAAGAGTCATTTAACTTAAACATACGCTTATCTTTACATTAAAGTTGTGATCATTTTAAGTAACTTTTACAGTGAACAGATTGTGAGCAATGGTAATGATGCCTGCTTGAAGGGAAATGGGCCATAGCAAGGATTTTAGCACACTTGGTTGTACAATGTGTCATGAGCTCCACAAGTACTCTGCTGAGACTTCAGAATTACTTAGAAAAAAGCTTTCTGTTTGTGTCTCTCACAGATTCAATTTCAAACAAATATGTTGTTCACCTTAATGGAGAAAGAAAGCTTAGAATAATCTTCAGGGCATCAGTACATTCTGCTAGCAAAACATCACTTCATTTGAACACTCAATGTAGAAATGAAAAAGGCTGTGTCTTACTTGTTTGTCAAGGAATTCTCTGGCGTCCTTTTCAATGTGACCCTCATACAGATTGGTAGTCAAACTCATTAGCCCCACCTTTGACAGTCCAAAGTCTGTAAGCTTTATATGGCCCATGGATGTTACCAATAAACTGAAAATTCAAATGATCTGAAGTTACTATGATATAATTCAATACTATGCACTTATCATTATACTTGGAGAAAAAAAGTTTCATTAGATCTGCAAAATACAAAGACAACTTAAAAAGCAGTTTAACCAGGTACAAAATAAATTAAAAATCTGATAGTTTTATATTTGTTACTATTATTATCAGATGTGAACAGACATTTTATATGCAACTGTATAACACAGAACCATACAAGCATTCAGAGCTGAATGCTAGATGTTTTGAATAAACATTTAATATCTGAAAGACCTAGAAGACCTATCTTCAAGTTGATGATACTTTGTATTAAACAGTGTTTTAAGCATACTTTGAAAGATCTTTTCTTAATGATTAAAATGCATTTCCCTCCTTTTCAGATAAAAGGGTAAGTACACATGTTATAGCTACTCTGATAGCCTCTTCCATCTTAAAGTTAAAAAATTTTAAATAGCTCTTTTAGAAAAACACCAATTCTGTAACTGTAGGTAATGAAAATCCAAATACTGTGCAGAAATTTCATGAAAAAAACAACCCCAAAAACAAAACAAACCAACCAAACTTTCAAAACACATTTAAAACTTTCTTATTTTATCTAATGATTTCAAAGTCCTCTTTTGGTTATATTCTATATACATACTTGTCTGGTTTCAAGTCTCTGTGTACAATTCCATAATTATGAAGGTATTCCAATGCCAGAACAGTCTCTGCGAAATACATCCTTGCCATGTCTACAGGTAAGGGACCCATGTTCTTCAGCAAAGTAGCACAGTCTCCACCTGTAGAAAAAGGACAATATTCCAGTTGATGCTATAAATTTATGGATTGTTAGCATAATTCACATGTACTTCAGAAATAGACACAAGCTGTCACTCTAAATGTTTATTTTCCAATTAGTTGATACAATTGAACATGTAACCACTCTAACTACTGTACTGGAAACACAGTGTGAAGCTGAGAGTGAGCAGTACAAGGGTTTATCTGGAAACAAAGTGTGCTGCTACTTAAAAAAAAAAATCAAAACAAAAACCAGGCAGGGGAAGATTGCCTTCCCCTGCCTGGGTGCCTCATCTTGCACTGTCTCTGCCCTCTGTTCTTCCCCATCAGTAAATTTTCAAATTGCTTCCTCTTAACTATTTATTTATAAAAGTAACTATTAACAAATATCCCAACATGTGCTAATGAAAATTTGAACTCCAGAAAAGCAAACAGCATTTTCACATGAACTTTGAATACTAAGACACAATTACAGTCTATGGGGAACTTATTCAAAGAACAGTTATTTCCCATTATAGCTGAAGCACAAGTGTTTTACAAGCTCTCTCTGAGAGATACTGGGAAAAAAAGCCACCTTGTTGTTGGATTTAGATCCTAAGTCTATACTGCCAGAGCACAGAGGACATATAGGAAGCCTTTCTAATGCAAGTACCATATGAATTATTTTTATTTCTTGATGCAAGAAAACTCTTTTCTTCCTCTGTAAAACAGAACAAACATTTTACCTTCTACATATTCCATGACCATACATAAATGACGTCTTGTTTCAAAGGAGCAATACATGCTGACAACAAAGGGATTTTCTGCAAATGTCAGGATATCACGCTCGACAAAGGCCTGTTGGATCTGGTTTCGGAGGATGAGATTCTGCTTATTTATTTTCTTCATGGCAAATCTTTGTCTGGTTTCTTTGTGTCTCACAAAATAAACCGCACTGAAAAAGTTCAAAGGATGGAGAAGAATAAAAAAGTATGAATACCTATTAAAAGTATTTTTAAATACTTTAAAAATAAACAAATCTATTTTAGAAAAACTGGACCTGCCTTTCACATTACAGAATGGCTACAAACCTTATGTTTTTTCATAAACAAAGTAAGTCTCAGTCAACAGAAATTTGTACACAAAAAACAAACAATGCCCCTGCCTGGCAAAGCAAAATACAGAAACAGCAAATGTCCCCAGCAGATACAGAAAATGCTCTCCACAAAGGATTATATTCAAAACTCAGCTATGTCACAATGTTATAAATCATTCTGACAAATGCTTATTCTCTAAGTCTGCTGTCAGATAATTATGACTCAGACTCCATCCGGGGGATTTTAAAACATGTCACATGTTTTTCATGAAGGTTGCTCAGAAGTTGTTCAATGGGTGACACCATCATTGCCAGATGCAACATCTTCTGTTCTTCAGTTCCTGAATCAGCACTGATCTGTATCAGGGGTAGGTCACCAGTAGGTAATCCGAAACAAATCACTGTGTTAAACACATGGTAATGTGGGATGAAGGTGTATCTGGACATACAGAATTTCTGCTAGGGTACTGGGTAAAAAAGTTTCCTCTAAGCTTGATAAGGTCAAGGCAGCAAGGGAAGCACAATGAAAGAAAACATCACAAGGACAAGCCTTCTTTTTTTCAAGGCTCAGGAGAAGGACTCACCCCACTGGGAAACACTGACACAGGACAATACTGCTCCATTTCTCAAAAACGCTTGAGGGGAATCCTGAAAATGTTTGCCTTGCTTGAAATTTGCTTTGCAGAATTTAATACTTAACAGCATTTCCAGTATATAATTACCACAGTAGTGAGTGTTTATGGAAAGAAAGGACTTAAAGGAGAAAATGGAGGGGGCAAAAAATAGTAATCAATTACATAGTTTAAGTCAATTTGTTGTTCCCATGAGGTCCAATTATCAGCATATATTTATTTAAACTCAAAAAGCAATTCTTGCCTTACTATTTCTATTATGACCTGCCCAAAGACAATGAAAAAAATCAACATGTTTCTGATCTCCTTTGTGAAGAAAAGCTTTTCACAGACTATAAGGTTTCTCTTACTGATTCCAAAAGCTTTAATTAATTCCCTGCTTTTGTCCGAATATGGGGCAGGTGAAAGACATTACAGTATTATGAAAGTAGGGGAAAGCCACCTTGGGCAAAACCCAATTAAAACCCCACCCTTTGTATCTCCTAACTCTTACCCCAAGATGGAATGTTATCCAGTCCTATCCCAGATAAGTTATTCAGCTCCAGTACTACTCCCTGCTGGCTTCACAGAATTTGTCCTCCTCTGATACACATTTCTCTCCCCCCTATCCCTTCATTACAACTCTTTCTTTGTTTTTCTTTTCCTTACATTATGCTTTTCCTCTACCTTTTGTTGCTATCTCCTGTCAGTAAGACTTAGCTTCTTAATGTCCTGTAATTTTTTTTTTCACTATTTCAGTCCCTTTGTGTACTCCTGGCATGTAAATAAATGAGCCCTTCAGGTGCCCAAAGCCTCAATCTTTCAGAAAATAAGGTTGTATAAATTAACTGAGGACTGCCTGAGGACTCAGCATGCAGATCTTTCTCAGACTCTAATTCAGACACTGTGCCAAGATGAACTCTTGGAATAAAGGTATTAACCACAGATTATTATTACAGCATCTGTAAATAAAAATCCCTCTGTAAATCACGTGGATCTGCAGGGTCATTACTACCATATGAAAAGATGAACTAGTAAGTTCTAAGGACTACCTAGTTGTCCTGGTTTGGGTGAAAACCAGGCAAATTCTGTTCAGTGATTTTACTTTTCAGCTTAAGTTTCTAACTAACTGCA
>JANHGL010007248.1:0-59910 GCA_024611195.1 Ceyx melanurus | reverse complement strand
TCACAAAATCTTAATTTTCCAGCAACCCTCCCTGGTAGTTGTGGTCTTTCATCCCCCACCATGTGAGTGGCTGGTCACAAGGGAGCTGCTCAGAGAACAAACTGAAAAAGACAGGAAAGTTCTAAAAGTGGGTCCAGGGAAGATCAGCCTCGTGGTTTGATGAAACAGATGAAGCTGAGCTTGTAATGCAGCAAGGAAATTATTACAGGGTGGGGAGAGGGATCTGACTGTAAGTGGATTTTGGAGTATTAAGAGGTACCAGTACAGTCCAACTAATAGAAGTGGGAGCACACAGCACGAGGGCACTGCAAGGACAGGTTGTTTTCATCAGTGGCACAAACCCTGTGGAGGTGACCATGACTGTGCCCCATCCTGTAGAACCATTGTGAGCTGAGTAGCTCCAAACTCCCCCAAACTCTTGGCAACATGGGAATTCATGGAATTCATGGGAACATGAATAATCTCACTTGAGTTTTTCCATTGTTGCTTTTCAAGCTCTTCTGTGGACCAGAAAATCTCACTTGAAAAAACCACTTCATGTTTTCCTTCCAAGGTTTGCTGAGGCTGCAGGGATTTCTCAACACAAGGTCTGGAATTACAGTGCTTGTGTGAACAGAAGGTGGGTGAAATGGGTCTGACCCTGTGTCTGAGACTCTGCAGGAGTGGTTCAGAGTTTGCATGCTCACAGTGAGCTCTGGGGAGTCTGTGTCCCCCCCACTGCTTGTTTACCTCCTTCCTTCAAGTTAAAAATTCTCTCTGTATTTGTCTGCTGATGCACCTTTTGCCCTGATGCAGGAAGATAGTGATCTGGCAGGACTGACTGCAGCAGGTTCCAAGAAGACAGCCCTTAAAAACAGATTTTCTTTTGAAGTCAGAAGGTGTTTACTCCACTGAGGGCAGCACTTGGCACTTGTTCATTTGTCAAACAGTAATAAAAAACACAATGATCACTTGGGAAAGTAACCAGGATGTGGCATGTTGTGTAGAGAATGGGCAGAGCTGTGCAGTAAGTTCCAGGGAATTTTACATGTATTAAAAAAAAATTGTGCTACATTTGGACCCACAAGCTGGAGGGATGTCATGGGCTGAAATGCTCTGTATTTTTATGCCAGTAGTCTCTCACTAGCTTTCTAAAGTCTCTTACCACAGCTATTCTTCAGTTTCTCTCATAGGACTGGCAATTTGATGCTTTTCTCTATCTGGCTGGAAGAAAAGAACTTGACAAAAAATGCCTAAATATGTCAAGTGAGATAAAACCAGAGCCCTCCCACCCAACCACAAGTAGATACTTCCCACGGAGTAAAAAAGTATTTAAAAACACTGTCTATTTATAATAATTGGAGAGAACATTTACATCCTTTTAGTATCATCTTGGCCATTTAAAGATGTGCTCTCTCCTGTCATTCATCTTTTTTTTTTTTTTTTCTAATTATAATTTTCTGACATACTTTCTTCCTGGAATGCAAAGTTATTAACGTTGATCCTTGCAGGGCTGAATTCCTCTGGTCATCAGTGTGTCACTCTTCCAATTACAAATGAATTTATCCACTGTTACTCTTTGCTGCTCTGAGCAGGAACAAGAAAGGCACCAGTCTCAGCCCAAAATTTCCTGAAGGGAAGGAGCAGGGTGTCTGTGGTGTGTCTGTGGGGTACAGCTTGGTGTGAGGTGCACTGAAACATTTGGGAAGGCAACCAGGGGAAGAAGAACCTCATGTCCTGAAGAAGCCCGTGGGGAAATCACACATGTGAAACTTGGGGAAACAGCTTGTGCTTTGGGATCCTCTGCCAAGGCAGGGAAATCTGAGGAGCCACTCACTCCATATGTGAAGGGCATGGCAAGTGAAGCTGCTGTGCAGTCAGGGTTATCAGGGCAAAGCCAAAAGCCAGAACCCCTTTGGGTCACCTGAACTGCAGCCTGGTTGAACATCTACGCCAAAGGCAGAGCTGATGTTTGAGCTGAGAAGCTGCTCATGAAAAGCTGATGGTTTGGGAAGTGTTCCTTTTCTGGATCTCATGATTACTCTGTGAATAAATCTCTGCCTTGACAGAAGGGTCAGACCTTGAAGTCCTGACTGGGGGTTTTGGAGCCTTTCACTGGGTGGCACCCGTTCAAAGGAGCCACAGCCTTGCAGAGCCTGTTGGTTGCTGTGACCTCTTCACTTTTCTGAGCTGTTCCAGCAGGTCTATATGGATTTCCTCTCTCCCTCATGTCTTAATTACTCCATTCTTATCTGGAAGCCAATTCAGAGAAGCACAACTAAAATAAACATCCCCTCTCTTTTCTTGGAAGCACAGATTCCTGTTTTTTAGATGTCTCACTGACCTTCCAGGTTAATGAGCAACTTTCTGATGCAGCATGGGGGTAAAGCTGTCCCCTAGCTTCCTATCAGATGGAAAGTTCAGTAGCTGGAGGCAGTTCCCATTGAGAGAGGCTTGGAAATCCCTGCAGTGATGGACAGAAACTACAGGTGCCTGCACTGGGCAGCTCTGGGGGCTCCTGGTCAGTGATGGGGTGAGGGGCAGTGCCCCTCTTCTTGCTGCTGCTGAGCTGGTTCATGACACCAAATGAGGATCCTGGGCTCATTAGCAGCTACAGACTCAGCTACAGATCTTTTGGCAGTCAAAAGCATCCTATAAATCTTATTCTCATTGATTTATTACTGTGGCATGTTCTGTTTGTTTGTTTTGGGGTTTTTTTTTATTGACTCATCCATTTAGGCAAATGATATTAAAAAATCAGTATGTAGAAATAAGATTGACTGGAGCTTTTACTGTGGCTTTATTTAATCAATCTTCCTTTGTTCCATAAACATACTTCCTTTGTTCCATAAACATATTTTAATCCTAGCATCTTCTGTGCTTTTTTCTTTTTTTTTCAAAGTGAAATTATTTCTAAATTACTATGTGCTATGTGAGATAATTCTGATAACAAAGACATCTTGGACTGTTTGTCCTCCTAACTGCAGGCTCTCAAACATTCTTAGATTTTCTCTATGTCTTGTGATGCTCTTCTGAGCTGTATCTGAGAATAATGAGCTGCACTGGAAGAAGGGGTGGAAAATTATGTGGATAACAAAAATATCTTAAGACTTGAATATTCCAATATTTAATCAGATGAGGCTTTATTTGCCATTAAGATATGAAGTAGTAGATTAACAAATGGGTTTATTCTGGTGTTCATAACCAATTGTGTTCCTATGTTTGCATTAAGTAGGTTTTATCTTAGTTTACCCCAGTTGACTCTGGCAAGTAGGGTGGCTTTGGCTTGTAATTACTTTAACACTACAGTTCCACTGACTTTTAGAGTGGTTTTTAATGGGTTGAAGGCAAGTTTTTGTTATATTGCTTAATCAAGTGCTTGTTAAAAGCCAGGGAGCCTCTCTAGCAGCAGAGTGCTAGTTAGATTTGTCATTCCTGAAATTGTTAAGAAGAGTAGAGAATCCTTCAGCAGCCATCACTGTATTGTCAAGAAGCTTGAAATAAGTGCTGATGAAATAGAACCTGCCTGACACTGTTTATTCAGTGCTTTTGTTGGCAGTCCATAAACAGTCACCTACTGCCACCATTCATTTTCCCCAAGTGCATCTTCTCTGGAGGTGTTGGAAACTGCTAAGCTCTTAGTACTCAAAGACCACACAGAGAGAAATGCTTTAAGATGATGTTTTATTTTGTTCCTCACTTTTGTACCTGGGATAGGCTTTGTGGGTGTCTTGAAATCCTGCTGTAATAGGATGCAGCAGTTTAAAGTCTAATAAAACTGCTTCCTAGCTGCCTCCTGGGGTGTTGAGACACAGCTTGAACAGCAGCCCAAAAGAGTTAAATAGTGCTGGGGGTGATTTTACCAGCTCAGGAACAAATGGGCTTGTATAGTAAGTTATAAAAGCATCTTGTAGGACATGATCATCCCATTGGGAGGAATAACTCAAACCTCAATTTCAAAAAACCTCTCATCTTCATTTATATTAAAAATACACATCTTGTTACAAGACATTTTTCTCCTTTTGCCTTAAAAGGAACATTTTTGTTGTTTACCAAATTTATAAGGGATTTCTCTTGGCTCTTTCTTTTCTGTTTTCCTCATTAGCACTTCAGTTGAAAATAGCCCCAAGCTCGAAACCATCATCAGTGTGGGGTGTTTTTGCAATGGGAGACTCTGTTGTGACTAGAGAGTACCCACTATTCCCTGGACCATGCACAGAGGGGTCACTTGGACCTTGACATGTCCTGTCTGCAGCTGACTTGGGCATCTTGTTTTAGGGGGGCTGCCAGGAGGGGGGCCCCTCAGCTGCTGGAAGGGCTCTGTGGGCGGAGCAGCTTTGGGGAGGTTAATATAGATTTTACCACAGGAAAAAAAGATTGTGAAACTTCCTGCTGAGACATTTGAGATCTTAGTGTCTTTCATGTTAATTTTAAACTATAAGATGTTTCTCATGGGCTATTTATAGACTGGTTGGCTCTGCAGAGACCCTGAGGGACGTCTTCTGTAGAGCAGGCCTGAGAACTTCACCCGTGAGGCTGGACAGGAACCCAAGTTTTCATTTTCATGCTTCAATGTCCAGCTCCCTAAGCAGGCTGGAACCTGCACAGACTTTATGAAGCTTCTTAATTGGGACTGTCCATAGTGATGCTGAGGGAACTACTCAAAACCCTTTAAGGAAAGCTACAGGTCTGTGTAGGACTGAAGTCAGTTTTCACACCTGACTTACTCTGTACACAGTTGCTCCCTCCCTGGTTTCTATTATGCTGAAAATCTTGCAGCTCTGAGGTTTAGGAGCTTAAGGGTGAGAGTGAAACCCTCCTTGTGCTTGGTGGTGCACATTTAGTGGCTTCATAGTGGTAGTGATCACCCCTTTGTGGTGAGGATAAACACCAGTGGGCAGCAAGTCTACAGAGACTCAGGCAGGCCTCTCTATCAGGTCTTGTGCAGGAATACTTCAAGTTACCAACTGTATTTTGGATATCTAGATGTAGAAGAAGGGATCTTTTTCCTCTCTGTAGGGATCTTTTTACCTCTCTAGGAGTCCCTCCATTTGATGTGAATGAATTACCAAACCCAGGCAGCTCCCCAGAGCAAAGACAGATAATTGGTCACATAATGCTTGTAAACATCTATTTCCAGTTCTTCAGATGCAATAGGATTGGGTGCTCTTCGACTTTAATCCTCTTCTATCTTTTCTTTTACAACTTTATTTTATAGATAGAGGAATTCTCTCCCTGCTGTTCATCCCACCTGGGCTGTGTAACTGTGTCAGCTGGTAATTCAGAGTGAGTTCAATACTCTGTGTAACTGTGTCAGCTGGTAATTCAAAGTGAGGTCAATATTCCTTCCTCCTGTGCTCCCTCTGAAAGGCTGGTTTTCTTCTTGGATCACACTGAGTGCCTCTAGAACTGTTTGTGGCTGGCACTGGGTGCTTTTGTGCTACATTTAGATCATAAGTGTGTCAATGGAGCTTTTTTTCAATGTCTTTTGCTTTCAGAAGCACTCTAAGCTTTTAAATCTCATACACAGGAGGTATTTTGCAAGGGTTCATTAAGATGTGAGCCACAGGCTTTGATTTATTTGATGAAAACATGGTTCTCATGTGTAATGCTGGCTGCTGTGGGGCTGAGAGCAATGAGGTCTCCTCTTTTAGCAGCATCAAATGTGACATGGCAAATGTGCTGCCATTAGGATGTAGCAACAGCCATTCTTTGGGCTCGTTAAGATCTTTGGCTTCATTGAAGCCTCCCTGCAACTTCTGTTGGGTAAAAAAAGCAAATAAATACAACGGGGTTCACTTCACTGGAGGCATGGGAAAGATGTGGCAAGAGCAAAGGTGAGTGATGGCTACGTGTCCTTTGGCAGCCCTTGGCTTGTCCTGAGCTGTGGAGCATTTCACAGGTTCAGGAGTGGATGCTCAGGGCCAGATGCAGGAATTAGCAGGGCAGGGACTGGCTCAGTTGACAATCCAGTGCTTGCTCTTTGGAGAACTTCTGGCTACTTGTGGCTGTTCAGGAAAGCTGATCTGAATTAGACTGTAAAAGCAAATTGTTGTCCACTTGCTTTAAACCCTCATGTGGAGTTGGATTTCAGATAGCCTTGCTTTACTGTAATTTACTTCAGCTTAATTATATCTTAAAGTGGAGTAAAGACCACATGCTCAGAATTAAAGCAGTTTAATTCAGATTATCCAATTCACTTTAAATCCATACCTCTTAGATAACTCCGCCTGATTTTCCCCCTGTGTCTCAGAACTGGTCCAGGGCTCCAGTGTCCTGTAACATGGCACTTCTTTTCCAAGCAGAAAGAGCATTAAGTGAAGGACTTTGATGGCCCCAAACTGCCTCATCTTTCCTTTTTCCCCTGCTGGAAGTAGCCTTCCTCCCTGCCACAGAACATATGTTGGATGCTGTGATTAAACCCACCACTGTAATCGGAAACTATCTACTAGACACACTCTGCTCCACTTAAAACTGGAAAATCCTGGGGATAAACCTGGAGGAGCTCTCAGGCTCTATCATCTTGGTGACAAATTTCACCAGCAGGCTCAGTGCTGCTGCTAACAGGCTCCTTTTATGTTTAAATCACAACAGACACCTTCCACTTTACCCAAGAAACAGGAGGTTCACTGTGGTCTGTGCATTGCCAGGAAAGTGCATGAAACTGGAAATGTGATTTAAAGTAAAATGCCATGTAAGCAGTGTGGATGGAGCAAGAGCATTTCATGCTGCCACTTCTCCTGCAAAAAGGTGATAAAACAACCTCTACAAGGAAACTTAAGGGATAAAAAAAAAAAGAAGCACTGTGCCAAAGTCAGCTATGGATGGCAAGAGGGACATGGGACTGCTGGAGGATGTCCAGTGGAGGCTGCAAAGATGCTGAGGGGCTGGAGCATCTCTGTTCCTGAGAGCCCTGGGGAGCCAGAGAGCTTTTCCTTATCACAAAGAAAAGGTTGCATGATAGCACTAGGAGTGATTTTTTCAGTCATTTAGCTATTTTTGCAGTCACTGAGGATGCTGAAGAGCAGGTAAAAGAAGGCTGAATGTTTGACTGCTCGTTGATCTCCCCACAGTACTGCTGCTCACCCTCCTGCAAAGCTTCCTTTTGAAACAATTCCAGGTAAATTGTCATGAAATAATCAGCTTTATTTAATGGCACTGTGGATAGCAGCTTTGCTTGCTGGAATGAAATGAAGAGCTGCTCATATATATCAGAAAATACAGGTTTGTACCTCCTGTTCAGGGAGAAGATGCTTAACCCCTGGCTTTAGAGGTGTAAATTGTAATTTAGGGTTGGTTTTTTTGGTTGGTTTTGTGTTGTTGTTTTTTCTGGTAGAGACCAAACTGTTTTGCCTGCACATAGGCAATCAGGCTAGCATGGCACAGCACGAAAATGGGTTTTATTTTAGATTATTTTGGTTTACATTCCAAGCAGCACTGGTGCAGTTACCAGCTGCTGGCTGGAGCCCAGTTGCAGATGGTGTTTCCACAGGTTATGGGGTTAACGGTGCAGAAACTAAGTTTGTGTTGAAAACATAAATATGTATCACAAGCTACAAACTCTTCCAAGTCTCAAGGACATGTACCCAAGCCAATTTTTGTCCTCTAAGACAGAATAGATTCCTGCATATATGAAAATCACCAGTCACCCAGTTGCAAAATTAATATTAATGTAGAAATACGGGTGGAAATTCAATAATCTACCCAGAGACAATATCAAGGAAAGGAGATGATGAATGGAAACATTCCTGGTGTGCTTTGTAATCTGAAAATAACAAACTACCCTTGAAAAATGCGTGCTTGGGAATGAATAATTGATGTGTATTCATTAGCAATAAGTGCATCCATTGCTTTGAGTTCATCTGCTGCTATTACCTCAGCAAAAGCCTCCCTTCAGCTCCTGCATTGGAAATGATTCAGTGTTATTTGGGTTATTATGCAACTGTGGCTTGGGGGATAAAAAAAAGAAATGGGTTGTGCAGTAATATGTATGAGAAGGTTTTGGGTAGCATTGCAAAGAGCAAGAAAACCCACATCCCTGGAAGGAAGAGACAGTTTAGAGTGACCTGTACAAATCCAAACTGTTTGGAGCAGGGATTCTTGCAGCCATGTGCACAGGGGTGATGAGGAGATGGAAACCAGTCTGAAGGACGTGGTGACTGTGCTGCTGGTGAATGCCCTCTGCCTCTTCAAGGGCACTCCAAGGGCTTCTGTATTTGCTGGTAACAAGGTTTAAGGCTTTTGAGCAGGGATGAGTTTTGGTTGGAGTGCATTTGACAGGCTCAGGGGGAGAAGCTGAGATGCAG
Source organism: Ceyx melanurus (assembly GCA_024611195.1). NCBI lineage: Eukaryota > Metazoa > Chordata > Aves > Coraciiformes > Alcedinidae > Ceyx > Ceyx melanurus. The sequence goes on along the minus strand of JANHGL010007248.1, from coordinate 51,625 downwards.
GGGTTTGTATTGTCCTCGTGGGCTGTTTGGAGACACCCAGCATGGGCTGCTGGGGGGCCCTGCTGAGCCCGTGAAGGTTTTGTGGCTGTTGTTTCTCTGTTCTGCTCTCTCCTAAATGCAATGGGCTGTTTTAAGGGTGTTTTTATTTCCAGGAAAGAATGACAGGCAAATGCAGCATCCTCACTCCTGGGCAGCTGGATATATGCACAGATGTATATGTATAGGGAAAGCTCTAGCTTGGGCTGATTGAAATGGACCCAACTCCAGCAGTGATCAAAAAATCCAATTATCTTTTTCTCCCACATTGCTCATTCACCCAGACCTCTTCATTTCCCAGTTCTGGCTGGGCTAATGCAAGGCAATTAAAGCTCTGCAATACCAGTTTTTGATAGCTACCTTGGCAGTGGTGGGGATGTACTTCAGTGGGAAGCTCCTCTGAAAGATGGCAGTTCCCTGGAGTTTGATGGGATTTGAAAAGTAATTCTCCCCAGAACGGTGCCATTTTGTGTTTTCTTTCCCATTTGGGATGACAAACATTGTCAAAATATTGGGATTGTGCTCAGAGTTAATGAGGGAGAAGGTTGTTCCACGTTTGTTTGTTTTTAATTCTCCCTCCAGCTGTACCTCTGAGGCTTTCCAACTCTCTTCTGCTTGCAGAAGATACCATCTGTTACCTCAGTTCCCAGATAGTCCAGGAGGAAGAGCCTGTAAAAGGTCCCCCACCAGCTTTCCTGATGGGATCACTGGGACTATTCTGGGTAAAAACAGTGTCACAGTTTAGGATCAGCCTGCTAGACCTGTGACAGCCACTCTCTGCTAAACCCCCTCCCTTCCCAGAGGGGAAGAGAAAGGGAATAAGGGAGATTCAGCCATTAGACAAGGGAACTGGAACAGCTTTAATGAAAATAATAATAATAAAAATGGAATATATGCAAATAACAAAACCAGTATGGAACCCAGCCCCCCCGATGGTGATTCTGTCACCAGACAGTGCAGGGAGTGAGAAGAGCTGAGCTGGAAAGTAAAATCACTGAGCAGAATTAGTTCTGTTATCACTCAAACCAGGACAATGGCCAAAAATAGAAACCACTTAGTGACTGCTCCCCTAGGAAAGGTGCCAGTCCTGATTTCTCTTGCTGGCCCTCCCTGGCAGAAAAGCTCCAGATGTCCTGGGGCTGTGGAAGGGCTGCCAAGAGCAGCAGAGGGCCAGCGAACGAAAGCAGTGCCAGCCTCTTACCTGGGGATGCAACGTCTGGATGGTTTTATTTTGAGGTCTGGGCTCGGGTGAGAGTGACTGGAAGACGGTGAGCAGCAAAGGGGGCAGCTCCGGGGGTCCTGTGGGGGTGAAGTGCTGGAGGTTCAATGAGATACCTGCAGTGAGGGCTCGAAATCTGCTCCTGTGGCTCTGTTGAGCCCAAGGCTGCCAGGTTAGACTCTATTAAGCGGCCTCTGCTGCCACCTTCTGTTTTAATCAGTGGTGGCTACAACATGTTGGTGCAGCCTTAGCTCTGTGAAAGGGTGCCAGGGGAAGGTGATGGCCAGCAAGACATTCACCTCGCGAATCCCATTTTTTACAGCCTAAAGCAAAGGTGGCAGCTCCAGATATTTCACTAGTGGCCATCAGTGCTCTGTGCCCAGCCTGGGGGGTGGAGGGAGGGGGTGAGGGGTGGTGCTGGTGTCTCAACCAGCACAGGAAAGGCAACCAGGCAAGGGGTTAATGGGCACCATACTGACATCATGGGCATGGAGACCCCCAGGGGGATGGTCATGCCCTGGGGGGTCAGCAGGCTGTGGTCTGCTCATTATTAGCCCTTGTTTCTTTGTGTATATTGTTCATTGTTATTTGTTAATACTGGTGATCTTTTTTTTGTTACTTATTTATTGTGATATTGTATCAAAAACTCCTTATCTCACCCCAAGGGGGGGTGTTAATACTCATGATGGGGAGGAGGGGGTGAAGTGGTGACATGGCTCTCAACTGCCACCTTTATTTTAGGCCTCCAAAGATCATATTTTGGGGTGGCACAGCCCCCCACTGTGACTGGCCCCCAGCATCCTTGGCATGGACTGTCTCAGGAGAAGGTATTTCAAGGGTCTCCTGCTCCCCAGTAGGGTACTGGTGGTTGTTGGTATTGCTGCCATGGGGGGAAACTGAGCAGTTCTAAAGTCATCCAGGCTCTTGAAGGAGCCTTCTGTGATGGGATTGATGAAGCTGCCAAGCTCAGTTGTCACCAGTGGGTGTCACACCCTGCTAGAGCTGTGCAGCATTTAGGAGCAGTCACCAGAAGCCAGGCAGTACCTGTCAGAGGTTGCTGGGGGAAAAGAGCAGGAGTTATCCCTCTTTTGGTGATTTCTTGCCAGCAGATTTCCCTGGTCCAGGGGACACGGCTGTGCCTCCCAAACCTCCCCGAGGCACCTCCTTCTCCCTGTTTGTACAAGGCAGCTGGTGCCTGAGGGCTCTGCTTTCCTTTGACTACAGCAAAGGATGAGTTTAGAGAGAGGTGGCTGCTGAATGAGCACATGCAGAGAGCAGCACCATGAGTAGTTCCAGCTCAGATCCAGCTACAACTTCCCTCTGAGCAGGGCATCACCTGCTGTCACCTCTCCACATGGCTCTGTGCCCTCCCAGCAGCTGTGTCCTGTGCTGTGGTCTCCATCCACAACCCCCCTAAGCCCCATGAGCAGGTAATACATGGATTATTCTAAACCACAAACCTACCTTTTTTTTTCTTTTCAGTGTAGCTGACCTGCTACATTAGGTTTGACTCCCACTAATCTTGTGTTTTCCTCTGCAGTGCCCAGTGGCCTTCCTCCTGTCATCAGTGAGAAGACATGTGTGGGATATATGTGTCAGAGCCTGACACACATAATCCACTCCTGACCTCTCCAAAACCCTGCTAACGTGCTCAGCTCTTCCCACCAGGCTCCCCTCCCATCCCTAGCTCAGTCAGGACCAGCAACCCTGCTCTGCAAACAACTCCCACTCCTCTGCTTTTGCTCCTTAATGTGAGTCCACCCTCAAGTCAGGGCTTTTTCCTTGAGTTATCCCCACCTCTCTCTCCCTTTTTCTCATTCTCACATGCTTCTTAATGCTTTTATCATCACATTGATTATAAAATGCCCATTTTCATCTGCACAAAACAGAAATGTAGACTCTCAATCCTTCAGCATGAAGTCTTTTTCACCCTCTGTGTGTGTGAGCTTGTTTGCATGTTTTTTCCTCCCCCCTCTTTAAGGGACACAGCTTTTATTTTCATTTCAGCTCTGAACTGACTAATCTTTTACATATTGATGCTTAAAAAGAAAAATAAGCAAGTGTGGGTACATCACAGCTAAGGAGGCTCACACAGTTACATCTGAAGGTTAACATACTGCTCTGTGTGCAAACACACACCTCTTTTTGACAACCACTGCTTGTTTCTGAATGCTAAGATGCTGGAGAGCTAGAAAGGGCTCAGCCTGAGGTGCTGCCTCCTCTGTCCTTGCTCCAGCACTTCCACACACATTTCACTTTAACCAGAGGCAGAGGGATGGGCAAAAGCAGGGCAGGGGGCTGGGTGAGAAGCTCACGCCTTAAGTGCTCTGCTGGATTGGAGCCAGAGAGCTCAGTGAGGATGAAGCTGCAATTAACTCAGGCTCCCAAAGCCCCTTTGAGGTCTGTCTTGCTGCGAGTAGCTGCTCCACATGTGGAAATGCCACTCAGTGGGAAATTCTGTTGCTTGGAAAAAAAAAGTTTTGCTAAGGGCAAAGCAAATGTGAGGGGTTTAAAAAAAAAAAATCGAAAAGCTTGTTTAAAGCTTACAAATAGAAATTAGGTAGAGGCACTTCCCCTCTTTCCCATTCCCTGCCTTCTATTTGGCCTTAACAAAAGATTAAAAAGAAGTAATGGTGGTTGTTAGAACAGAAATGAACTGGATATGATGTAAAACCCTTGACCTTCCTTAACTGTTCTGAAGCTGTAAGAGTAAACTCAGGTTTTGTCAATATATCATCCCTTTCAAGCCCTGTGTTTACATCACTGGGAATTTAAAGGATGATTGATGGAAAATAAGGACAGAAAAAAAGAGACAGCCTTGCTAAGAGTGGAGGAGACCTTTCTGAAAGTGCATGAGTGTGTAAAGCAGGTGCCAACAGGGGGGAATCATAGAATTCTAACAATGTCTGGGTTGAAAGGGACCTCTAGAGCTCATCTAGTCCAACCCTCCTGCTGAGAGCAGGGACATCAGCACTAGAGCAAGCTGCTCAGAAATGCCCAGGCTCACAGACACAGGGGTGAGGGTGGGCACTGCTTCCAGAACTGGGAGTGAATGCAACCAGCATGGCCAGAATTTCCCATCTTATCATTGCAGCGTGGCCATGAATCCTCATTTCTTCTGGCAACCACACCACAGGGGTCCAAATTGCAGGCAGAAAGGGTGTGGAGTACTTAGCTCTAGGTAAGGTGCAGCCTATTTCTGGCAATGCTGCCAAGGAAGAAATTTCAACACACATTCACTTGCCTTATTGCCCAGGACCTGGTAAGTTGGATGTTTTCATTATTAAAAACTTTATTATTATTAAAATTTTCATCATTTCATTTATTTCATGCTTTAATGGCTACTGAACCATGGCTTCTGCCAGGATTTAAGCCAGAAATGACTGAAGTCTTTAGATTTCCACTGTCTTCACCCTGTGTGACATGAGGTAACTCATCCAGATGACTGGTTTGAAGCCTTCCAACATCTTTTGTTTCAGCTGGATTGTTCTTTCGTGCCAGCTCCTTGCAGTCAGCTGCACCAAATTGCACTGGGGAGGCTGGTAAAGATGGCACTGAGAAGGAAAAAAAAAAAAGATAATTCATTAGATCTGCATTGGTGTAAGTGCTGCAAGATGATGAGCACAGCAGAAGAGCCAGGAATTATTATTAATGCAAGGTGAGGACAGGGCCACCAGGAACCAAGGCTGGGTGGGATGACCCAAGTCCTTGTTCTGATGAGGAGGTAGACTCAGCAGTCTGTGCCAGCCTGCAGCAACCACAAAAAGGGTCTTTTCAAAGTATTTTTATGTTACCTTAGGTCAGGGGTTGATGATATACTGAGGGGAGTTGCTCTAATGTTCTGCAAGGGCAAGGGAAAGCAACCATGAATGTGATAAAAGGCCAGAGAAGGACTAAGCCCCTTGCTGGCTTCAAACATAAGCATGTCCTTATAAAAATAAGGCCATTTCCTTGTAACTGGAGTGTGCAGGAAGTTTGTTTTTATAAGTAGAAAATAGAACCTGTTCTTAATGAGGAACATTTGTCCATGGTCAAACATCTTGTCAACAATGGTAATTCTTTCGAGCTCCTCCCCGCCTGTGGCATCCCAAAAGAACCATCTTCTAAGAAATATGATCAAAAAGTCCATAAAACCCAAACAAGGAATTTACTGGACAAGATTCTAAGAGCAGGAAATTGGAAAAAAATGAAAGGCCAGTTAAAAAGGAAACCTACCATAAAGGCTGCTGAGCCATAGCAGCAGAAAGTGGTGTATTGGTGCTGACATCAATTACTTAGGGAAGGCTGGGAAAACCTTCACAATGGGAATACATATGCCTTTCATTATTTGCTTCAGCCATTGGAGAAGATTGAACACCCCCTTGATTGCTTCTGTCCTCCTGATGCTGATGTGACCAAGCTGGGGAACTGTGGCAAACCAGTCTGGATGTGCCAAAGACAGGGAGGAACAGTCAGAGCTTCTGGGCAACTTTAGGACCCGTGGCTTTTCATCCTAAAAAGCTGCAAGCTGGAAGTTCAAAGAAGTACAAACAGGAACTTAAGGGAAATCAGACATGCAGGGCAGAGCCCCTGCTCAGTCAGCCCTGCTCTCTTCAGCCCATTCTTTTGCTGTGCCACCTGAGCATCCTCCATCTGTGGGGCATTGTCTGTATCAGTGACAGAAATCACAGGACTGGCATTTCACGGATGCTGGAGACAGCCCCAAAAGCCAGAATGCTGTCATCACATTTGTGGGTGAAATTGGTAATGAGGAGAGTGTGTTCAGAAATAATGGATCCCATTTATTCTAATCATTCAACATGCTGCTGTGCTGTTCCTATGGAACTCCCTTTTCAGACCTTCACTCTGCTTAAAACCTGCAGAAAAAGGGTAATCAATCTCTTGGTGCCAAAAAAGTGGCTGCATGAAAGCCTCAAGTTTGCTGTCATGGTGTAACCAATTACATCTGGGGACTGTGCAGAGCTTAGCACCTTATTATTTTTGTTACTACCTCTCCTTCATTATCCTGAAGGACAGACAGAAAGCCTGATCGTACTGCAGTCAAAAGATTTGCCATTCACTGAGGGTGGAATTTCATCTTCTCTGTGGGTCTTGTGCTTAATTCCATGTATGTCCAACCTGGTGCACTTATCAACAGAAGCACCACCAGTGCCATGGCTGTTTGCTGAGGTAATTTCAATGAACTCCATAAAGCCATTCAGGGAGGGAAAGGTAATACAGGTTCAAAGTTGCAGAAACTCAATTCAGCTCAGCTCCAAAAATGACAGATGGCCCCATCTGACTTGCAGCTATCTGAATAGTGCAGTTCCTTGTGTGTTACACTGAAAAAAAAATAAGCCTGGTTATTATTTCATGAGCTAGCTGGTCACAGTGTCAACGTGGATAAACAAACATGGGAAAATCACTCTGACCACTTCTCAGAATCTTACACTGCAAAGCATTTGTGAATGTAAATATAACGGGTGGGAAAACCACAAAGTCTCTGACCCTTCTTTCCAAGATCTGGGATCTTGTGAGATTTGGTTACCTCGAGCAAAATTTGAAACTTTGACAGCTTGGCTTCAAAAATATTTTTTTAATCTATATCATTTTTCCTGTTACTAAGTAGAAGAAAGACAAGCCTCTTCTCCAAAATACTGATCAGGATAAAAAAAGCACCTCCCTGTAACCATGGGAAATTGTAGACTGAAATGCTGCTTTGATTTAAGTAGTAGTAACTGTAATATTAAAAGACAGAATGGGCATTTCTATCTTTAGTCATCTCCCTGGATTTAGAATGGGGCTTATTCCTGCCAATGTATTTATGCAGAACTTACACTGATTTCCCTGGTTTCACCTAAAGTGTCGTGTTCTGCTTCTCTTTCTTTCTATCTTTACGCTTCGTGTTCTTATTCATGTGCTTTGGGGTGTAAAATACATATGTCCCTGAATACAAATCAAGTCTTTGTAGCTTTGATTCTGCTTAAATACAAAAAAAAAAAAAGGAGAAAAATGAGAAAAAAAAAAAAAGGAAAAACAGAAAGTTCTGTTTCATCAGCAACTGGCCACTTGCCCCAGACCTCACCCAATTTGGAGCATGTGTCCATGAGGTAGGACCCTCCTGGAAAGGACATTTATCTGGGCTCTTGCAGTGACATGCTCTGTATGTTTTCCTTCTTGGGAAAGACACTTTTTTAGCCTGGCCTGTCCCCCATAGCAAGTGGCATGTGTCACAATCCCAATCCTGAGACACATTTTGAAAGCTGCCAAAATGTGCTGCACGTCCACTGACAATCCTAGTGGTGCCCTGCCTGTGTGGGACATGAGACCTGAGGGATTAGGAAAGCATTTTCCATCACCAATATGTTCGGAGACAGAGCAAGGTTTTTATACACTTCAGAAATATTCACAATGAACAAGTCTTAGCAGAATTGAGACTATTTGGGGAGATGCACTTCTGAGTATTTCTGATCTGCTGAGGATTTTGGCGTGATACGGAGCAGTAATTTAGAGACTCTTCCAGATGGCTTAAGGCTGTTCACTGAAGAAGATGACAGACAGCATGTAAATATATAGCCATAGTCCTCTCCAGCTTCCAGATCTGCTGAACTCATATGGGATGAGCTGGGGAGAAACATGGAAACTCCACAGCAGCATAATGCTGAACAGCTGTGACCAGAGCCTGCAACCATCACACCATGTTGGGAAAATGCTCAGGTACCATCTATCACCTGAAATATTCTGCTCAGGAATATTTTGCAGCTGACAATACTGAGGAGTAAATTGAGCCCATACGGGTGGACAGCAGTGCACTTGCTTTTGTTGTTCCAATCTCTATGTGCTTTGGGTATGAAGGAGCTTCCAAGAACTCAGGAAAGGTCAGGTAGGGCAAGAGCAGTTTCACTTTGCTCCAGCATTATATGATGTGTTATCTTAATCATGTCATCCACAGCACTCCACGTAGGCAACGTGTTTTAAATACAGGCTGGAGGCATGAAGCCTGAGTTTCCTCTCACACACGTTGGCTCCATGCTAGCATTGCTTCATCCTTTTTAGTGCAAATTCACACTGGTTGAGATCAGCAGGAATGAGAATGATTATATTGGCCAGATGTGTATAATCCCCTTTCTCCTGGAAACGTGGCAGGCAACCAGCTTTCCTCCTGAACTTCAGAAAATGCCCATTTTTTCCAGAGGGTGGCCAAGGCAGATGCACAGCAGGGTGCCAGAGCAGACACTTGAGGTTTCCACTTCAGGGTGGCAAAGATGGGGACTGACAGGGTTAAACTTGCTTGTGAATCATGCACAGCAAAGCCCAAGGTGCTCCCTTCCACCACTGGCCCCAGGAAGGAGTGGCAAAAGGATTCCTGTGACACAGTCCTCTGTCTAGGGAATGGGGAAAACAATAGCTCTCTGTTTGATGGTGTGAACAGCAAATAGCCTTTGAAGCAGGAGCCGTGTCTTACAAATTTTTCTGGCTGTGATTTACAGAGTTATAGGGTGTAGGGGTAAGGGTCCAGGCCCTGGTTATAACAATTCCCCCCAGTCAAATTCAGAGGCTGGATGAACACACCTGAAAAGTGAAATTATGATTTTGTCTCTGTTGACACAGCAAGAATATCAAGATGCTTTACAGATTGTCTGAAAGCAGTGAAATTTGCATAATGTTGAAGTGACCCATTCTTACGTGCAGGTATCTCAGGAGTAGATGTTTCTGAGAGAAAAGTGGCTCTGTGTTTCTGTCCTCTGCTATGTTAATCATGACCCACTGCTGGTATCCAAATAACAGAGCAAATCTCCCACAGGATAAAGCTGACGTACAAGAATTTGAATTTGGCTGACCTGGAAATATCTCAGTCATGGTTTTCACAAGCTGCATTGTCAGAAGAGGGCAGAGATAATTGCAGCTCAGGCTAAAGGGCAAGGGGGACGGGAAGCCATGAGGTGGTGAGCATGAAAATAAATAACCTTCTGTCACGAGAACAGCCCCACTGAGGGATGCTGGTTTTGAGCAGGAGAAATCAGGCTGGGAGGACCCTGGATATGTTTTGATTTTTCTCATGACTCCCAGAGCTGCTTTCTAGGAATTCTCCTGCTCCTTGGCCTCCTGGGTCCCCAGCTGGGGTTCAGGAAGCCCTGAGGATAGCACATAGTTCCAAGCTCTGCCTTTGGTGCTGGAGATGAGACTTGGAGGGCATGTGGTTGGGAACCCTTGGAGTGAGGGTGTGAGCTGCAGTGATCTGTGCCCTGGGGCTGCCCCCCATCCAGCTCCACTGCTAGAGCAGTGCCAGGACACTGATGCTCCCCTGACAGCAGGGGAGGGGGGGGACAGCTGACAACATTGAACTTATTTTGGTGATCCTGTCTGTCTTCTGTGGTGACCACAGCTGTTAGACCCTTGGATTATGCTGAGCCAGGAGTCAACTCAAAGCAATAGACCTCCCTTCCTGCTCTTGCTTTGGGACTGTTAATATTTTTATTATTTTTTTTTTAATTTTTATTTATTTTTATTTATTTACTGAGTCATCATTAGGACACTTGCTAAGGGACAGGTGTTGCCTCAGGTGCAGCTGCCTCAGGTATCTCCCATTCCCTGCTTATTGGCACTGATTGCCTCCACCTGCCTGTTGGCAACACAAGCCTTTAAAAGCCAGAGTAGGAGTAAAGAGTCTGGTTTTACTCCTGAGATTTTCTCCCGTGCTGTGTGAGTACCAAAGTGGGGTGTTATTGAAGGAGAAAGCTTTTGAACTCTCAGAGAGCTGAAGCTTTTGACTATTTCTCCCTTAAGGCTTTGATGTGTGGGTGTATGGGCTACAGAGAGGTACCTTCTACATACTGGTTTTAGTGGAATGATTGGAAGGAGGGATTTGCCTGTTATTTGGGAATGTTTTCATGAATGAGGGTTTCTGGATGTGGTAGTATTCAGGGTTTTCTGTTGATTTTTTTTTTTCTTTTATTAAATAACCAACCAGATGGATATTGCTGCTACTTTTGTAACTTCTGTGGCATCTTTGCAAGTAGGTTATAGTGAGAAAAGAGTGAGGCTGTGTGTATGACCTTGAAGAATACTCTTCATTATTATTATCCTGAAGGGGTAGCTACCTTTAATACATGTAGGGAAGCTGGCTTTGGGTCCTGCTGGAGACATCTGGCTAAAAAAAGCTGGTGCCAGGGAGGTTGGAAGAGAAGACTGAAGTGGACAGTGTGAGGTGTGCATGTAAGCTTGCAGTCCTGAGGAAGCACACAGTATTTTAGGCAGGTGGTCACAACAGACAATTCCTTAGCTAACTGACTGACATCTGTAGATGAAAATTTTGTGGTTACATTAATTAAACATTTTTTGGTGAGTAAATTTCCTTCCTTGAAGAGATGCATAAATTAGTCCTTTTAATATTATTTGCCTTCAGCCAGAGGCAAAATAGAAACAAGAAGGAAAACATGTTGACAGAAGAAGGGATGAGAGTGGAGAAACTAACTAGGCACAGACCTCTTTGGAGACAACTTTTAGGGAGAAGTTACGTTAATTATACACTGTGTCCTAAAATGATCTTTCTATATTTTGGAGATCTAAGGGTAGCAAGTATAGCCATATTTACTGTTCCTTGCAGAACTAAGTCCTGTTAGCCTCATGGACATCTTGATTGCAAAGTCATGTATCTGTGTAACTGTTTGCAAAGCTGTGGGAACAAAGTCAAGAGTTGCTCTTTGGCAGAGTCAGTAATTCTATGTCCTCAAAAGGACCATGTCTAGGTCTGGGCAAATGTGCTATTGCTTTAAATCTCTCCAATGAAACACGAGGGATGTGTTTGTAATTAAGTTGTAAGATTTTTACTTTGTTTTTACTTGATGACGTGCAATGCTTGACACCTTTTTGTTAAGATGTATGAGAGTTAACACAAACCTCATGTGCCACCTACTTGCATTCCAGCCTGGCTTGATTTCCAAGCTGTGAGAGGGCTCCCCTAGATGTTGTTGAGGCACCTAAGTATACAGAGAGAAATATTGAACTATGATGTTTTCCAGAGGTCCTTTCTAACTCTTGCCATTCTATGACATTTTAATTATTTTTTTTTCTTGGTGGCTCCTAATGGAGTGACTCTTAGTGTAGAAGTCTGCAGTAAAAACACGGGAGGTCTGGCATCCCATGTTCCTAGATTTTGGCAGTAACTCTCATTCTAATATTTTAACCCCTCACCAAGCTGTGGCCTCCTGCAATTTCCCCATGTTTATTAAATATTCTTTAATAAATATATCCGGCTGTACTCATCAAGGAGGGTGGTCCTGAAGCCTACAAGGATGGCTCAGTTCTGAGATGAGGAAGAGCAAATGTCCTCCATCAGGGTCTCTGAAATGGCAGATCCTCCTGCCAGAGGAGTGCCACAAAACAACCCTCTGGTCTGATGGAGCCAGTGGCAGCTGATATTTTGCATCCCTTCAGCCAGAGTGTTCCTTGCCTGTTTATTTGCCATCTCATGGCCAGCTGGGGCTGTAATTTTTCTTTCTTTCCCTAATTTCTCTTGCAGAGTGCACCCTATGGTGTGCTGAAGGCAGACAGGGCAGGACTAAAGGCTGTCTGCCTTAGCCAGGTGTTACTTGTAGACAATTAAGAGGTTTAAATTTGGAGGGAGTGGCTTGTAAAAGCAATTCCTCCTTGGGGAGAGGCCATGGTGGGGAAGGTGGGCTTCTTCAGGCCCAGGGCTTGCTGTGAGCTTCTCAGGCTGAACTCTGCATTTGAATGCACTGAGGATTCCTCCTTGGGTTTTGTTTTTTGTTTGTTTATTTTTTGTATTGCATATATTCTGATTTGGAGTTATGTGGTTTAGAATATGCTTCCTTAATATCTTGAGTTTTGTGCCAGGCACCTGCAGGCCGGAACGTGGGGGTTAGGCCTCAGCTCCCCCAGGGCCCAGGGTACTTCAGCTGAGCAAAACATGGTGTGCTGCAGATTTTTTAGCCTGCTGTGTGCCCAAACTGGCAATTCTTTCAGAGGAGCTGTGGGATATGAGAAAAACCCAGGAGAAGGTGTAGGTGTAGGAGTGCTGGGTGTCACTGGGGGTAGCAAGGACTGGGGTCTGTGTTAACCCCCAGTGCTTTAAAGCTTCTTCAGCTGGATTCTTATTAAGGTGCATTTTCTTTGGAAGAAAACAAAAAACAACCCCAAAAAGGCAGTAGTTAGTGTAAAAAGCACCTAGGATTGAGCATGGATTATAAAAAAAACAAGTTACAAATGGAGGTGCAGCATGTGTAGGAGTGATGGGTGTCACTTCAGGAGCAAGGGCTGGTCCCAAATAAAAAAAATTACCCCAAAAGGCACTAGTTAGTGTGAAAACCACTGAGGACTGAGCCTGGATTATAAATTACCAATGGAAAGCTCCCCAAAAAGCTGCTCCTGTGTGCAGTTCCCCCTTGCATCAGCCCTGCCCCATCCAGGTGAGGGCTCCTGGGGAGCAGGGGCTGTTTCCTGGCAGGGAGACCAGCATTGTAATGGCTGGACCTGAGAAGCTGGGTTTGGAAATAAATGCTAAAGCAGTTTAGTCAGAATATGATGAGGTGGCCAGGCTGCAATGTTTATTTAAGCCTGTTTTCACTGTCTCCCATCTTGTGTTTGTACAGCATGTGACTGGAGGGATCCCAGGATAAGGCTTGGAGATGATGGCAAGGTGTGGAGCTGTGTTTCAGCCTGAGAGGAACACAAGCAGTGGCTTTGGGCTGGGACATGGAAGATCCAGACCTGCATCCTGTGTGGTCAGACAGTGCTTTGGAGGAAGAGTTGTAGGTAAGTACTGGGTGTAAAACATAAGAGTGTTTATCTTTATAAATTTGACTGGGAGGTAATTTATGTTTGGAACAAGATTTTCTCTTTCAAAACTTGCTTGTGACTTCCAAATAGTTGTGTGTAACCTATGCCAGTAGTGGTTTATGTGGCTTTTAATCATATCAACTCAGAGAAGCTTTTGGTCTTGACAGCAAGCTTGGCCAATTCATCATGGACTTGATTTTGTTAATTATGAATTTGGTATTTTCCACCTCTTGATTTAATTGCTTTGTTATCCATAAATACATCTGAAGAGTTTTTTGTGCTAGTGACCTAGATTGTCTCTTTTTCAATAACTGTACAAGAGATCTCTTAAAATACTGCCTTGGAATGAAGTCTTGCTTCCAATTGCTTGTGTTAGTTGTGGACAGAAGATATAGAATATTCAACAGCTAATGTGTTATTTCCATATAATTCATACTGAAGGGGCTAAGAGCAATTCTAAAATTCTGCTAGCTTAAAAATATAGAATTGGAGATACATATACCTGCTTTAAATTGGATTTTCTTTATAGAGAGAAGGCAATACATTTCAATTGAAATATTAATATCTTATATCTGTGTCTACCAGACCAGGATTTTGCCAGTATTGATCAGCTGGTCATGTACAAATATCCAGTGAAACTACAGTATTCTATATAATCTTCTATACAGGCTTTCAACTGGAAAGTGATTCTGTAATGTAACATGTATATTATTTGTTTTTAAATATTATAACTTGTAGTTGCCTATCCTAGTAATATTTAACTGGTTCACTATAGGTTGCTGCTTCTGGGAAAAATTATCCAGCTGAAACTTGTGCCTCTAAGATAGATTCACAGAAAATTTTCTGGGTGTCTGGACTTCATTTGCATAATGACTGGGTTGAGAAGTTTTAAAATAATTGAAATATATTAAGAAATATATAAAGAGACTAAAAACACTTGTAATCAAAGCTAAGCAGCCTGTTCTGGGTCGCAGGAAGCTTTTCTTTTCCCCAAAATGTTAATTTAAGGCAATACATACCATGAAAAGAGGGGGGGAAAAGCAGTGATTCTATTAGTACCTTATGCTCATCTGCTGTAAAGTTATATTTTAAAGCTTATGGTTTAACTAGTTTCCATTTAATCCTGAAATATGTTGGTTGTCATGAGCCATTTACCAGCTGATGTCGCTGCTGGTGCCAGGAGAGGGCACCAGACAGCAGCGACTACAGCAGGGCTCAGTGGAGAGACCAACCCCTCTTAGGATGCTCTGCAGGTCAGGAAGAACCTTCCCTCTGAAAGCAGCTTTTGGGGGAGTTTACGTGCAACCAGAAAGTGTTTGTGCCTGTTTAAGATACAGGATAATCTGTTTTTTTGGCAATCAGTATTTGTGTATGGAGACATGATGCAAGTGCTGGAGGGCTTGAGGGTGAGACTTCTGGAGAACTGTAGAGCAATTAGGAGCTGAACTCTGCTGGCAGAGAGCTGTGCCCTGTAAGCCCCTGTGGAAGTCCCCAGCTGAGATACAGGGTGACAGCAGGGTAGAGATGCTCTGGTGAAAACTCACCTGTGTACAGAGCCAGCACATGGGCAGAAAGTAGGGGAAGCCCTGGAGGGGAGGTAAAGATGACCCAGGATGCATCCCTGCAGAGCCTGGCCATGCTCTCCTGTCTTCCCTCCTCTGTGCCCTCAGTGTCCTGGGCTTTTCCTTATTCAGGTACTTGGTGGATGGTTCTTCTAATCCTGACAATGACTTTTTGAATTAGAGTATCTCCTTAGAACCCTTTGAATAATTAAACTGTAATTCTGATCCTCTGTTAATAGAAAATAAATGCCTACAGAGACATGCCGTGACAGAACCTTAATTATTCTACCTAGAGAATATTTAAAATGATATCATTTTTTCCCCCTTGCCTATTTAGGAACACATTAACAATATTTAAGCTGAAATACAGATTCAGTTTCCTCTAATTCTTTGGAATGAACTATTAACTCCTATTATTGGCTAGCCTTCTACTCCTTAGAAGCATTAACTAGCTGAATGTATCAGGATTTCATAACATGGTAATAGCCCCTTTCTCTAATATCCCCTGATCCTGTGTCTTTATGGATGCTCTGACTCTCCTTGACTTCCCTGGGAATTGAGGATAGCCAGCTCTTCAAAGAGTTGGCCTCACAGTTAATTTGCATGCTGAAATTGGCATTTATATTAAATTACACACACACACACACAAAAAAAAAAAAAAGGTGGTCTTGGTGAGACCTGGGAGAGTTTTTGCATCATGAGAAGAGCTCAGTATCAGCTGCAGGACTGAGGTCTGACTTGAAGAGCTGATGGGGAAAAGTTGGAAATGTATTTATGTAGATCCTCTTATTCAGAAATGTCAAACTCCAACTGATTGCCAGCTGCCAAACTGCCTTTCTGCACCAGCTTTTCTATTTCTGAATACTTTCTTTGAATTTCTATTTGCCAAAAGGCCTTTGCATGACCTTGGGGACAGCCTGGGTTTTAGGTAGTGCTTACTGGTGTCTCACAGTGTCCTGGCTGCTTCACTTCCAGAAAGTTCCATTCCTCCCCTCAAGAAGGAACAAATGGGCTCTGAGCACAGCATCCATTGGATTCAAATCTAAGGAGCAGCCCAGCAGAGGCAGAAAGCTGTCTTGGGAAACCAGCTTTTACTCTCTGTTCTTCAGCAGGTGGGTGAGGATAGGTGCTCAGAGAAACCTCCCTTTCCAGCCCCTGAAACTGGGCTGAGCCCAGTCCCAGGCCAGGCAGCAAGTGCTTCTGTGGAGTCCTCTTGCATGGAGCTAATAAAATATTCCTGGCCACAAGTTCTGTGAGGTACTGCAGAAGGGAATTGAGTTAACCCCTCCTGATTGTGCTGCTTCAATTAATTTTTACTCTGGGCACATACATCAATAGCACAAAGTTCATCCAGGGTGACAGAAATGCTAAGAAATGATAAGAAAATGAAGACTGGAGCTGGGTTGAATTTTTATTAAGAGGAACAAAGCCAGGCACAAATATTTACATGTTTTCTTTTGTATTGACCTTAGCCCAAGCTTTGAATGTCTCTCTGAGACCTGAGAAGTTGTCAAACCCAAACCTCAGTTTCTGAAGAGTTTTTTTTGGTGTAGATGTCAGGGAAGAGCCCAGTCTGGCTACTAAGGGTAGAGCACAACTGGTTGTGATTGCAGCTCATCAAGAGGGTGGGGACAGAGTGTTTTCAGCTGTGCCCAGTGATGGGATAAGGGCCAACAGGCACAAATGGACACAGGAGGAAAAACTTAGTTCTTCTGAAGGTGCCAGAGGTTTGCAGAGTCTCCTTCTCTGAAGATATTCAAGATATTCTGGGCAACCTACTCTAAATGACCCTGCTTTAGCAGGGGTGTTGGAAGAGATGATCTCCAGAGGACCCTTCCAACCCCCACTATTCTTTGATTCTCTCAAATCTTTATAGAGGTTGATTTTTGTCTCCCAGCTACTGAATCACTGATGCACAGCTTTATCTTGGCCTGCCATGCAGACTAAGCTTTGGCTTCACTTCTGGGCACCAGCAGAACCTGGACTTAGCAGCATGGCAACTTCTTACAGGTTAACAGCTGGAGCACAGAGGGCAAATGCAGCTCTGGTGCTCAAATACCCCATTCAAACAGATGCATCCTAAACTGTGAGGGCTTCACCTGGTCCCAGAGCAGCCCCAGCATGGAATGATGTGCCTCCTGCATGCTAGTTTTTGAACATACATAACCCACTGGGGTTTCTCTATCCCTTTAAACAAACTTTCTGTGCTTTCAGGCCTTGTGGCAGAATCCATTCCTCATTGACCTCATGAAAGCTGCATTTTCCAACTGGCCATATGTTGTCTGATTACCCAGACTACCTATGGAACTCCTACATGCTTTTACCCAGCCTGGCTGCTTATGACTGTTCCCTCTGCTAAGCTAATGATGCCATCCTTAATGCCACTATCCATCTTTTCTTCCTCTGCAAGTGTCACTGTTCCTATTCTCACCCTTTTTTTCATGTGAGATGCCCCATTAAGTCCTTCCCTTCACCATCAAGATCCTTTCTCAAGGGTTGTTTCCAGTGCTGCAATCTTACTGAGCTTCCTTCTGTTGCTCCTCTCTGTGTTTGCCTGTTTTATGTGCAGCAAGAACTATCTTTGATCCTGTTGGACACCAGGCTAGTCTCTGCTAGTGACTGCTTCACTTTTGTCCTTGAGAAGCTGACTGATAAGCCAACTTTTTTTCCCCACAGCTGGTTGAAAATCACATTGCATCAAACAAATAAATGTTCTGGCTGTGCTCAGTGCTATCCTGGGGGGAGGAAAGTCAATTAGGCAGCAAGAAATGTGGAATACTTTGCCCAGTCTGGCATGAAACAAGAGCTACCAAAGGTATGTCTGAGGGTGTCTCACTAGTGACCCTCTAACCACGTGTAGCACTGGAGGCATCAACTTTTGAGGTGGGCAAGGACAGGCTGGAGTCTGTGCTCAGCCAAAAGCAGACTCCAGGGCCACCCCAGGGGCCAGTGCTGTGTGAGCCCAGTTCAGCCAGCCTCTCTGCAGCCAGGCTCAGGGAGTATTTTAAGTATGTTGCCCTTGGTTTTAGTTTCATGGCTAATTTTAGAAAGCATATGCCTGGGTTTCCAATTCCCAAATTACTGCTGCTGCTCCACGTGTCAGATGGTATCTGTTCTTCCCCCAGCAAAACTTTCTCATCATTGCCACTGACACCCAATCCTTTTGCTCCAGAGCTGCCACTTTTAGTTGCTGGGAAAGCTGCAGAGCTTGCTGGGCTGACTGATGTGCCCTGGGAGGGGAGGTGGCAGTGGAAGCAGAAGCACTTTTATGAGTTGGCTGGTTTATGCCTGTTTTGTTGTAGAGCAGCCATATCCACACTTCACAGGGCACTAAAGGGCTGCTGGAAACACCAAAAGCACTGAATTCAAGTCTGCAAGTGCATTTTTAGGTGCAGAGCAGACAAATGCAGCCTGTGCTCTTGACTTGAGCTGCTCACAGTCTTTGTGCAGATGTTAATTTGAGCTCCTTGGGTTCCCTCTCAGCCCCCTCTTTCATCATCTGCAAATACCATGAAGTTTTGGCCTTACAGGGCAATTAATTACAGTAACTGACACTGCAATAATTTAAGAACCTGATGTAAGCCCACACTCATGCAAAAGTTTGCTGGAAACATCTTTCATGTCATGCCTTGTGGTCGGGTATGTGGAAAAAAAAGAGTTGTGGAGTGTGGGGTATCCCAGCATGGGCTGTGCTGATTAAATGCATCATTTTCAGAGCCACCAAGCTCTTCCCATACCTATGGATCTCCTCTTCTGGAGCCATAATTAGCACCCTGTGATATGCAGAAATGGGCTGAGCTGTCACCCACTCAGTGACACCAGCCCTCAGGGTTGTGTTTCTGGTTTGTTGTGTTCCCCAAGGTGCTGCTGATCAGTGAACCTTGAAATCATCTGCTGGTGGATGAGTGTAGGTCAGGATTGAGTTGGTGGAAAGCCATGGCAAAGAAATGGGTGTGGGGGTGCTCCATCCTCATCCCCAGTCCCATCTGCTAAGAGAAGAAGGACTGGGATATCAGGACCCAAGTATCCTGCATCAAGAGTGGGGACTGGAGGAAAAGGGCTTGATGTCCTTGCCAATTTTGGGGTAACACCAGTGAGAATTCAACTTAACTGAATGGCAGAATGTTCTGTCATCACTAGAAAGGTCTGTGAAGATGCTAAGAGTCCAAAAACAGTTTAAGAAAAACTTGCTCACTGAAAGGGTTGTCAAGCCCTGGAACAGGCTGCCCAGGGCAGTGCTGGAGTCTCCCCATCCCTGGAGGGATTTAAAAGCCATGGAGATGTGGTGCTGAGGGACATGGGTTAGCAGTGGGCTTGCAAGTTCTGGGTTAATGGTTGGACTTGGTGACCTTGAAGGTATTTTCCAACCCAACCAATTCTGTTTTATTTACCTGTGTGAGGACAAGAGAACCCAACTATTAAACTTTTCTATTGCTATGCTTGTAGCTCTCTAGATCCTAGATGTGTGCTAATGGTTTTACTACACAAACAAGCTGGTCTATTTGCAATCCCTCTTTAAATTGGGTTTATTAAGACAATCTTGTGGATTTCTGTGGCTGTAAATGGGGCTTGGCACTGTAGCTGGCATAGGAAGGGCACTGCATCAGGAAAGATGTGATGTTGTTTCTTCTACCCAGACGTGATTTTGAGGAGGAATGGCAGGAACAGAGCATTCAGCAGCCCTTAATTGTGACTTTAAAAAGTGCAGATGTGGGGAAGAGCTTTTTGGAGGACTGTTTTTCTGATAGTTCTGCACAGTATGTGCTGCAGATGAACTGCATCTGAGCTACTGGAAACTTACTGAGCTTGTTTTGTAAATACAGACTCTGTTCTGCATCTGTTACCACCACTAACTGGATTTTACTGTCAGTTTGGCACATCTGATAGTCTTCCAGACCTCCATTTGAAAACATGAGTGTGGTGTGCACCAGGCATGCCCCAAAATCTCCCAAAGCTGAGCTTTCATCTTTTATTAATTATGAAAGTTGAGGGAATGAGAGAATTGGGGTCCTCTTACTGTCTCTTTTTTGAGGGTGAAAAGGCTGAAAAGTGCTTCCTGGAGCCTTGGGGTTGGCTGCAAGGTTTCTTCCAGCTGAGGGTCTGCTGAGCCACCCATAGTCTGGGGTTCTCTGTGGGAATCCTGGGGTAAGAGAGGAAGGAGGAGTCTTCTCAGACCTCCTGAGCTCTTCTGCATGAAGCAGGTAGGTGAGGCTGCTGTGGCCAGCAGGGTTATCCTGGCCACTCCTGGAGTTCTGGGGCAGCTCAGGGGCTGGAAAGGTGCAGAGGTGACAAACACAAGTCCCTGAGAGCTGAGAGGGTGGGGAGGTGGCAGATTTCTTTAAATCCTAGGAGGAATGTGTGATATAACAGACTGGAGCTGAGGCTTACAGGCTTTGGAATTTGCTGGCTGAGGGAAGTTACATAGGTCACTGAAAACACTTTTTGTTGTTGTTCTCATTTTCTTTACTGCTACTAATATCCGAAGTTCTGGAATTCAGAATGAAATTGTTCCTTGGTATGAAATTGTCTGGGTGGTGTGAAGCTGGCTGCCTGAAGTGCAGAAATGCAGTGTATCAACAGAGAGGGGTTTCTTTTTTCACTCTAATGAATATTTACCAGTCAGCATGTCTGACAGGCTTTTAGCAGTAAATATCACTTGAAACCCACTGCTGGAATCCCTGGCTGTAATAACAGAAAGGAATGAATGGAAAAGGGAATTCACATTCCAAATCCTCTCAGAGTAAGTTATTAAAAATAACAAAGCTGGAGTGTAGCTGGGAACAGGCTGATCAGCACCTGGAGAATGATGAATTTCATGATAGCTAAAAGCTGCTTGTGCTGTTGTAATGAAGGTCAGAATCTGGCACATCCTGACCTTGGAAGTGGTCAGTGGTCCCAATAAATATTTATTGGGAGGAAGCTGACTCAGTTCCTTGGATGTGTAAAGCTGGGAAGCTCAGCTCTGAGCAGCTTTGACAGCTATCGTATGCTACCCCCTCTGACTTTACTCCCCACTGTCTGATTTTTCTTCCTTCTGTCAACCTCATGTGTGGAAATTTATGTGCAGAAACAGTAACAGATAGTTTCTACTCTTTTTCCATGGAAAAAAAATCACAGATGCTATTGGAGACAAGAAAGAAAGGTCTATCCTGCTTGGGATGCAGGACTTGAGTTCAGCCTTGGGCTCAGCTCAGGGCTTTTAGAGCAGTGTAGGGGCAAAGTGCTTAATCTGTTTATTCCCCACCCATAAGCTCAGGGTAGTAATTCTTCCTCCAGACATACAGCCTTGGGGGTCCAGAGGCCTTGATTTCAGCTTGGAAAGCCCCTGTAGCATCTTCCACAGGAAAAGCAGCAAGACAAGCTTAACAGATGGAGCACCTTGTTTCTCAAACAGAGTTTGACAGGGCAAAGCTTTAGCCCCTTTGGGGGACAGGAGGAGTGAAGGCAAGTGCAAATGCACTCACATAATCTCCTTTTTCAGCTCTGCTCAATTGGGGCATCAACTGTATCTGCTTAACCTTTGCAGCTGAGGGCTCCTGCTTGAGCTAAGAAGAGTCCTGCTGTTTTATCACAGAGGAGTCCTTTGAAGTTCCTCTTGTGTCTGTTGTGTCAAGGTGATGACACTGAAGTGCAGCCAAGCTGAAATAGACTCCAGGGACCAAAAAAAAAAAATAAAAATGTGTGAATAAACCACTTTACTGCCTGTATCTGGTCTTGACCAGTTAGTGCTCAGCATTCTGGCAAGTTGGAGCCAACCTGGAAGTAAATAATTCCCAAACCTAAAAGCTGAAGTTGCTGCACAGCCTTGGTGTGAGCAAAAAGTCCTGCCCCAGAACTCTTGGATGCTCTACCAGATGTGCTCCCTGTAGGTCAGAGATGCAGGGTATGGTTATGCATTTGTATTTTGCTAAAGCTAAAGGCTCTGTAGTGTTCTTTTGTGCTTAGTGCTGTATAAAATGCATTGGAAGTGATGATCTCTGTGTACAGAGCTTTTAGTCTCAAGAGCAGTCATCATGAGGGGAGGGAAATAGGCAGCAAAACAGAAATAAGGTGGCAGGAATAAAGAAAATAAAGGAAATCTATTTGAGATTGGTGACTGCAATCTATTTGGAAGTGACACAGGTTTCCAACCTCCCCCCAGTTGAAAACAACCTGCTTCTCCTAACAAAACAAGTGTTTGATCTAATCTCATGCTGCTGTGGATTAGCCACGTCTACCCTGCAGACACTGAACAATTGATACTTACCCAGCAAGCTTTCAATGAGCTCCTTTAGAGGCCATGAGCAGGTGAGGACACAAGGCAGGCTGCAGATGGCTCCCAGCTTTTGGGGAGGTGGTTTCTGCCCCTCCTGCTGGGGGGAGATGCAGCACAGACCATACAAGCCCTGCTCTTTTCTCCTCTTCCACCAGCAGCAGAAGCTGGCCCCAAGGGGTGATGCTGTTTGTGCAGCAGTGAGCAAACCTCTGGCCCATCACACAGGGGTTGGGTTATCACTGCAGGGACCTTGGGGCAGCTTGAGGAGGCTGAAGAGGTGCTTCTAAGCTACTCAAGGGGGTGTTTCTAATGCAAAGACAATTGGGAAATGTGAGGCATGGAAGAAGGGAGTGGGGGGAGCTTGGAGAGCACAGAGATGAACTGAGGTTGGGGACTGGTGAGCTGGGGAAACTGGGACTTGAGCTCCCCTTGATTTGCAAGAACTGCAGTAGAAACAAAGCAGTTCTTTGGCCAATGCTGTGTAATACTGAGCTAATTCACGAGATGGGGCTGTTCCAGCTCCACACTTCTGGCTCCCTGGATGTAGGGGCAGTTAGCTGGGAATCCCAGAAAATGAGCTGGGCTGGAGGGGGAACCCAGCACCAGTGTCTGGGCAATCCTTTGTTATTAATGCAGAGGGATGCTTTCCTCGATGCAAAAACCCAAAGCAGTGTGTGTGAGCTCGGGATGGGGGTTTCCTTCTCTCTCCTGTGCCTTAGGACACAGATTCCTGCCCTGTATGTAGGGAAGAGAATGTTCCCTGTGAAGTCTCCAGTTGGTTTGGCAGATTCCTCCCCGCCCTGGTGTGGAAGGGGTTAAAAGCACGCTCAGCTTGGTGTTCAACATCTTTAAACAGTCATCTCTTCCCTTAAAAATGTCTAGAATGTAGCTTGAAATAAATCCTCCTTCTCCACTGCGTGTTGGTAGATGCAAACAAGCAGAACCTTCTCCCCAGGTACTGTGTGCCTCTAAAAAAAGGCTGAAATAAGAGACTTCTGTGACCTGAAACACCTAATTTAGGCTCTGTGGGACTCTGCCATCCAATAAGCTCTTTGCTCCAGAGCTCAGAAAAGGCTATTTTCAAATTGCATTAAAATAGCAGATGTTAAAAATATGCAGCTTGGGAGAGGGAGAGCTCCCCTCTGCTCTCCCAGAGGCACAGAAAAATAGATAACATTAATATATGACATCTGAGTCGGTGTCTTCCTGCACTTGAATGGTTCATGGTATCTGCACTAAATGATGATAAAGAAACCAAATTGAATGTGACTTAGAAGATTTTGTCTGCATCTGTAATTCATCTCCAGCTTGCTTTTTTTCACTCTGAGGGAAGAAGAGCTGTAACAAAAGCACCACAGGTCGGGTTTAGCCCCGAGCAGCAGCTCGTGGTGGTGATTCCCTGGGGTCAGAGGAGTTGCACGGTTGGGCACCTCCTGAGAATGTGTCCCTGGTCCCTGTTCTATGCAGATTAACAACCAATTACACCCACTGCATTCCCAGTGGAAGCACAGGATGGGCTGTTGATCTGGTTGAGTGGTTGAAACCACAATATCTGTGCGCTGAGATTTTTGGAGTGTACTAGGAGATGTCCAGATAACAGAACTGCTGCCCTGGCTTTTTTATACATGAAAATTCTAAATGATGCTGCTTCTCAAGCTGGGGTGACCTTGCAGCTTGAGGTTGTCTTGAAATACATTAATCCACACGAGTTGGGCAGCCAGGATTTCTCCTCTGTGTGTAAAAAGCAGCAGAGGAGGACAGGGCTATCTCTGAAACTTTGGGAATGGGAAATACTCCACAGAAGGGAGGTTTGGGTGAGAGGAAATGCTGGATTGAAAACAGTGTGGAAACTGGATAATCTGCTGTCTTGGCTTATAGCTTGGGACATGAGAATTGCAGGCTCCTGTCATGGGTGTGAGTCATAATTGAGTATGTGTGGTGGTTACAGCAGAAAAAAAAGATGCAGACCACTGCAGAAAAGAATGTTTATCCAATGTTCACCTAGAAATGTGTTGTTTCCAATTGTCCAATTGCTTGAAGCACGTAGGGCTGAGAAACCTGAACATTCCTCAGGGCTTCTCCACAATTATGTATTGATGGCTCCAGATAAACCCAAGGTCTGGGGGTTTTTCTGCAGTTAGCAGCTCTGACAGGAAACCTGATTGCTGCAATTCTGAGGAAAAGACTGCAGGGAAGAACCCTCTGCTGTGCCAGTCCAGTCATGCCAGTGTAAATGAAGGAAGAATTCAACATGTAGTTCTTCATAGTGCATCTCAGGACACAGTCTGTGTCAAAATACAGGTGTGTGTGCCAGTATCCAGTGTCCTCTCTGGTTTTGTGCTGTAGCACCTAATAGCTTCTTGAAACACATTACTAAACACATTAGGAACAGCAGTTGGGGTTACTTCAGTAACTCAGAAGTACAATATTTTCTTTGTACTAATCTAATTTTCTACTTAAAATGGTAATAAATGGAACGTCGTGCTGTAAAACGAAGTGCTAGAAGGTTTCTGAAGTTTCCCTCTGACTCTAATTACACTGTCAGGTGTAAAATGGTTATCATAAATTTTGGAAGAAGCCCATTTTAATCCCCCTTCACCAAGTACAAGCACATTTATCCACAAGTCCCATGGTGAAGTCTAAGTGAGAGAAAAGCTGACACATTTGTGCTGGAAATCTGGGCTGTTCTTGTTGAGCTCACACCCAGGTTCAGCTGTGTAACATCTGTTTTGGGTAGAGGTGACTGCTCAGGGAAGTAGAGCAGAGTCCATCTTTTAGTGTCCACTTTGTAATGCCAGGGTTAATGCCCTTCACTGCAGGGAGAAATCTCCCCTCTGAGCTGAGGGAAGGGCAAGGGAGGAATAAAAGCAGAGTTGGTGACTTGTGCTGCTCACTGGCCACGTGTGCCACGTAGCTGCCTGCTGTGGCTCACAGCATGGAGATGCTCTCCTCTGAGTCCAGGTTTTACAGCCAGAAAACTCTGCTTTCTGGCTTTTTTTTACAGTGTTTTCACCAGCTTGGTTAAAAAGATGAAGTTTAGAAGGTGTATTCTAAGGCTAAATGCTTGATTTGGGGGCTTGGAGGGGAATTAGTGCAGCTTCAACTAAAGGATGTGTTTCCCACTGGATGCATCTTCCACTGAACAAAACCCTTGCATGGGAGGGTGGAAATGCTGCTGTGACATGGCAATGTACAATATGGAAATCAACCAAGCATAGATTATTCCTAGGTGCTGTATTCAAGTTGAGTTAGTTGATTAATTTTCAGGTTTGATCTGTTTGCCCTCTCTAAATAACATCCCAGTTGTGGTTTGGGCTGTAGCCCCTGAACATCAGACCCTGAACAGCACAAGCCCATGATGCCCAGAGGTGCTCATCCTTTGGAAACTGCTTGGGTAGATGTTCTGTGTGTGTGGAAAGCATAAAGAGGAGGTGCTTTGTGATGGACAGCACAGGGAAAATCAGAGGACAGCTAATTCAGCAGCTTAACCTGTTCTGTAGGAAACTGCAGAGCAATAGTGGCCTCAAATTCACTTCTGGGAAACTGAAATTTCTCCAGCTGCTCCAGCCTCTGAATCATGTAAATCAGAGACAGCTAAACACTGTGTTCTGTGCTCCTTTACAATGAAGGTGCAGACAGTTCATACTTACAGTGCTCATAAAACAGTTGACAAGTGATGCTCACTAAAACATGAGCTGTCTTATCTGTTCCTGCTTTTTAATACAGCATGGGCATTATCTTTGGACTCTATCTTAACCTGGCACACAAAACACTGCAGCTCACCATGAAGAAAAAAATCTACTTGCTTATATATAGTAATAAAGCTTTAAAATCACACCCTCTTATAGTTTTATATATAGTCCATAGGCTGAAAAGTTCTTTCAGTCCTTTAGGGTTCTGCTTGTACAGAAAGCTATAGTTATGCAGTGAATTAAGTGCAAACAAAGAGGTCTTGTGAATGTGACAATAAAATGACAGTTCTTGAGCACTCGGGTCAAGAAACAAAAAGATTCAGGTTTTTTTAGTGGCAGTTTATATATCAAGGCTGCCCCTGAGACAGGTCTGCTGTGCTGTAATTAGGACAGTAACAGAAGGTCTGCTCAATAAAGGACATAATTTAGGGAGCTTATATACAAAAAGTGGGAGGAAGGAAGCAAAATAACCTTGTCTTGAAAATAAGCTCTCTGAATCTCATCTGTGTTTTCCAAAATGCACCTTCCAGGGCAATGAAATGATGATGAAGAAAGCCCTGGCACCCCAGTGTGACCAGGCCAGGAATTAATTGCTTCAAAATCACTGGCAATTGAGGAGACTTGGAAATTGGCAGAGGAGATTTGAACATACATGTGAACCTTGATACCTCCAATACTTAATATCTCTGAATTTTCAGTGTTTTTCTGATGTCAGAGTGTTTCTTAATAATCAGTGAGACAGCTTTGCCTGTCCCAGTCTCCAGTACAGCACCAGGTGAGCACTGTGGATACTCCCAACTCCAGCTTGTGAAGCCACATGGAAAGAATAAGAACAGTGAGCTATGGAAAAATCATCTAAACAAATAAGGAAATTCCAATCTGGTATTGGTTCCCTGTAAATGTTTCTTCTGTTTTATTGCATCCTCAGCCAATGGGATGAGAAGGGGGAGATATCAGACATTAGCTGCACAGGGGTTGCAGAAATAACACTGATGAAGTAAATATTTTTGCACTCAAGTCCTATCAAAGTATCTTCTAATTAGTATTGTGCACAGGCTGTGTTCTGAAGTTTTTATTGTCAATTATTTATGCAGCAAGTAGGGCAAAATGGTCTTGGGAAGCTCTCATCTCCTCTGTCCTCTCTGTAGGCCTACATTCCTGCCTCTTTGCTTTTTTCTTCCTCCTCCTAGAAACTGGAGGCATTTGCTGAGGCATCCAGCATGAATTTTCAAAAGTGAAGCCAGACTCCCCTAAGGAAAATTCCCACCCAGAGTCAGTCCAGCTGCACTTGCTTTAGAAACCAGTCAGGACATTAGGTTTTTTTTTTCTTAGGGAGGCAGGACAACACTGCCAAGGATATTTCCAATCCTTAAAAAGAGATTTAGTGTGGCTGCAGCAAGCAAACACATGGTTACAGCATGGTTGCTTTTGCCTGAAGGCAAAGGGGAGTAGAAGGGACTCTGAGTGTAAACCCAAGAAACATAAAACCTGTTTATGAAAATGAGTGAAGTGGGGGGGGATCACTTAAACCAGGCATAGAATAGCTTACAAATTCCAGAGGATCTGTAATGAAGTGCAAGCTAAATACATATATGTACAGAATTGATTGTGTTTTACATGCCAGGTGAGAAACATGCACAAGAATTTGGTATAAAGACATTTAATGACAGCAAATAAATGGTGTTAACCTTTAGGTTGCTGATTTATTTGATTTATGGGAGTTTAAGATGATCAGGAGTGTGTTCCAAACAGAGCGACCACCTTTTGCAGGTAGATACAATGGCATCCCTGCAGGAATAACAAAATACTTCAGAAATACTTCAATTTTTGAAGCTTTATCACTGTTGTCAGGGCACCAAAAGGCTTTACAGCAAAAGCAACTTCAAAATGACCATTGATATTCCAGTTCAGAGACAACCATCTGTAATTTCTGGACTCTTTTTTTTTTGCTGTCATCTTTTTTGTGTGTGTGTGATGGTCTGGGTTGGGGTTATTGCTGGGCTTTTTGTGCTCCAAAAAGCAACAAATTCTGCTGACCAAACACTATTGGCCCTCCTAACATCATAGGGGAAGGTGGCAAATAAACCTTGTACCAACTCATTCGATGCAACCTGTTGGGCAGCCCAGTTTATTGAGCAAAACTTCTTCTAGATCAGTGGAAACAGCCCAAATGAGAAAGGTGTAACCCCCCCCCCCCCCAGTGTGTCCATCATCCTTCTTCCACCTCAGTGGGAGTTGCTCCTGTCATTTAGCTCAAAGACACAGAGGAGAGCTCCTCACAATCATCCTTTAGGATGAGTTGTCCAGTTGTTGCAGCAGTAGGTGTTGCAGATTCACTATTTATCTTCTCCACTATTGCTTTTTGACCTCTTTTTAGTAATTATTACTGGCTCTTCAGCTGGTTTTGCTTTGTGTTAACCTAGAACTCAGTCTGGAAAATGCCCTGCTCCTGCACTTTCCATATTTTGATGTTAGACATAAAAGTGTCAGTGCAGTAGCCCCACACATGTCGTGGTTGCTCCCACTTCACCTTGGAGCTGGAGGGGTTGGCCTGGGAGTCAATTCCTGCCAGCATCAGGAGGAAAGGTGTTGGTGGCACAGACACCTTCTCATTAAGAGCTGGACTCAGATCCCTGCCTGACTTCCCAAAGGTGGCCAAAGAGTCATCACAAGACAAGTTCAAATTTAATTTGGAAGGAGAATTAGAGCCCTGCTGGGTGTTCTGTGAACTTTGCAGTGCATCCCAGGTAATGACTGTTGTTACAGTGAGACCTGAGGCAGGGGAAACAGCTGTCAGTGCCTCCTTTCCCACTTAACAGCAACTAAATATTGCTCTTGCAATTTGAGGTTGGCAGTGGACAGAGGGACAGTGCTTCAGTAAAGCTCCAGAGAGTTGAATATCTTAGTTTTAATTGAGGTTCCTATCTAAGTGTCTGATGCAATGCCTGTTATATTGGGATTTTTTGTAGAGCTTATACCTGTTCTTTCATTCAGAGATACTTACTTTGGGGTTTTCCTTTTTCAAGGTCTCTTTATTTTTATTAGTAATAAAATAAAGGTAGAGCTGCATTCTGATTTCTCACCTACTTGCTTTAGGAGGAATCTTCTCTCTTAAGAGGAACTGTGTGCAGGTGGGAATCCAGTGTGAAATCAGTCTGGTTTGTCATCTTGCTGGCACCTCAACCTAAAAACCAGTTGGTGATGAGAACTTGCAGCTGTTTTTAGAGCAGGTGAGCAGCTTAGAAGTTCAAGTTATTTCTGCCATTCAGGATGTCACAGGGAAACTTCATTAAGCCAAGTTTGGGGGGAAAATTCTTGTGGCAAATGCATGGGAACCAGTGTTAAATTTGGTATCAATTCTACAGAGGATTGAGCAGACAGGTATATGAAAAAAACCAACATTTCATGTCAAGCTGAAGAGTAAAAAAATTAATTGAATAGAATCAAGACATAGATGCTTTAGCAGGCCATGATATTAATGTGTGGAGAATGGCACAATGTTAGTTTTGTGACTATTTCTTTATCCATGATGAAATTCTAGGCTGCTCCACTGTCCTTGTGCTGAGGCTGTTTCTAACCCTTTGTTCAATACATGCCTGTGCAGTCTGCACTCTTTGGTTTCTCTTCTGCCCTATGTCAGCAAGTTGCTCTCCCTGTTGATATTTTGAGTGGTTTTACTCTGCTTTGCATTGGTTGGAAGAGAGATTTTTGAACTGTGAATTGTTGTGAATTCACCATGCAACAGCCTCTGCCACAACAGGGCATTGTCCCCATCCAGTGTCCAACCCATGTCCCATTATTCAGCTTTGAATAATGAGCCAATGAGTGGAAAGGGGGAAGAGAAAGCAACAGCTGCTGAAAGTTATTGGAGCAGCTGAGTGTGGGTCAATTCCTGCCAGGGATTTGCACCATTTACCAGAGGAGGCTGTAAGAGATCCTGTAAGTTTTATTGATAGCATATAAACATGATTGTGTCATTGATCTATGTGAAATAGATGCTGACAAATGTAGGTTAAACGGTGGCATCTAAACCTAGATTGAACTGGATTATATGCTTTTCTTCCTTGTCAAATGTGTAGTTTCATTTTTGGCTCAGCAGAAACAGGCAGTTTTCTGTGGCCCATGTCACCTTAGTCTTGTTTGAGAACCACAAACCCAGCAATTTCTTTTTTGCCTTGTGAGTCCACTGAGTGTACTGGAATTGCACCTAAGAATTCACGTCTATAGTTTGGGGGGAGTTTTGTTTTCTTAAATTAGATGGAAAACTGAAACCACTTCCAATGTGGGAGCCAGCAAAGCTCTTAACCCATCTGGTAGCATTCAGATTGAGATCACTGCCATGATCTCATCCTGCATGTAACTTTTGATGTTTGCATGTCAGCAAGAAAGCTGAAGAGTAGAAGAATAAGTTCAGTAACAGAAAAGATTTCTCCTCTTGCTGAGGGTTTTTGCAGTAAAAAAAAACAAACCCTTCAGCATCTTCTTTTCCCAGTAAAGGCATGTGTCATAAAAGTCAAATGTGAATAAAGAAAAGCCTGTTCAGAAGCCATCAGCTCATTCTGATGTCAGTTGGCACCACTTGTGCCTGATAATCTGCCTGAGACTCATCATTTGTGACATCTCTCTCCAAGAGTGTGTTTATCCCATCTGATTAGTCACACCATGGAATATGCCAGTACAGGACAGAGCAAATTGGAGGGCATTGTTGTTCTGCTCATTCTCAGTCTTACAGATCTGATCATGGGTACTGTGCTTTGCCTTCAGAGATGAACCTTGATTCTTCAAAATCAGAAGTAGCCAGGACTGAGAAGCAGGACTAAATCCTCCTTACCAACTGAAGGGCATTTTGCTGCCTCCTGTATCCTCTGAGACCTCTGGTGATGATTTTTAGCTTCTTTACTCATTCTTCAGCCCCTTCTCTCAGCTATTCTTGGGGACACATTAGCCTGAGGTTTCCCATGGATTTCTGTCCTGATCCCTGTGTGCACAGATGTGCAGATCCCTTAGTGTCTGGTGTCTGTTTTGGCTGCTCCTTGCTGTGGCTGCATTTGGAGCACTCACCTGTGTTGCTTGGTTTTTATTCTAGTTTTTGTGTTGTCAACTTGAGCAAGGTAAGGATTAGAGCTATTTGGATCTCACTCTCCAGGATGATTTGTTCCAGGGCTGCTTTCCTGAGGGCTTTTCCTGTCAGTGATGAAGCTGATGCTTGAGGCTCTGTGTGTGTCACTGAACTCTAGGCTCTCTAGGGGTTGAAAGCTCATTTCATGTCCTTAAAGCACTCTGACTTACTCCTTTAGTGTGGGTGGTGTCCATCACCTGGGGAGGAGATGAAATGAGCTCCCTGTCCCCCCAGGTGATCATGCCAGAGCTGCACTGGTTTTCACCTGATCCATGTAGTAGAGAACACTCTGGTGCTTGGAGATCTTCACCTGGCACTCAGTTCAGCTCCCCTGTACCCATGCTGAGGAGCTAACCCTTGTTTCTACCATCTGCCAAACAGCTAGAACATGGCTGGGGGCTGTTACTGATGACTCCTCTCACTTTTTTCTTTGTTAAATGTTATTTACACCAGTCCCACAGGAACAGTGATGAGACTGAGGTCATGGTACACTAGCATCTGTTACCTTTGTATCTTGTCCAGAGAAGAACACATTCAGTTGTTGTCTCACCCACCCACACCCAAATTCTACAATTGGAAGCTGGTTTGTGCTGTCAGCAGCTGATTAATGGTGACTTTCACTAAGATAGCAGCAACCCATCTGGGTTGCAGGCCATGTAACCCTGGAGCTGAACTATTGGCTGACTTCACACATAGTTTTACAAAGCTGCTTTCTAGCTATTTAGGGGGGGAAAAATCATTAGTTTTAGGGCTTCCAGGAGAAGGTTCCATTTAAATTTCAACAGGTAGTTTGGAGCAGTCACTAACAGGCCTTGTCCATTTGTACAGCTACAAGTGGCACTTGAGGTGAGTGAGGTTTGGGGATGTACCCCCCAAATCAGTCCAGCTGCTTCCATCAGGCAGAGGGTGTTTCACCAGAGGTTAGTGACCAGCTTTTGAAGTTCCACCTGTTGGTGCCAAGCTCCTGAAATTGGCACAGAAGTGGCTCTGAATCCATATTTCAGCCTGGCAAGCTTGGATAAACCAGGAATCTGAGACTCACTGAGCCCTGTCCTTGCTGCTTTTTTGAGATGGGAAGGCCTCAGTGTCACTGAGCACAACCCTCCTGCTGTTTTGGCTGCATCACAAGTATGTGCTCCCAAACTAGTTCCAAAACCAGCTTGTTCAGGCCAGCAGTGATGCTGAGAGCTCAGAGGAGGGGTAACCACTTAAGCTTTTACCAGATCCCTGGATGAGCTGCACCCAAGAGTTTGGGCCACCTACTTCTGCTGTATTTCAGCCACCAGCCGCAGCCAGTCTAGTCAAGTTGCAGAAAGTCCAACCTGCCTTTGTGGTTCTGGGAGTTCTTAGCAGCAGGCACAAGGGATGTAGCCAGACACTAAATCCCAGAGCCATCATTGTGTTCTCTGTGCTGCAACCAAGGGAGCCCTTGGACATGCATCAGAGATCAGAAGGCCCCGAGGCTTTGGGAATGCGAGAGCAGCAGGGTATCAAAGTGGGAACTGAGTCAGATGATTCTGGATCCTGCACATCCACAGCTAACACCAAAGTGCTTCAATCACGTGTTGCCTTTGTCTTTTCTCTGCCATAATAAGGAGGACACAATGGAAGGAACCTAGGGCACACATTGCACGATGAGAACTAATTATAGATCATCAAACTGTATTTTTCTGTTTGTTTGGATCATTAGGACTGATAGACCAATTAGTAACTAAACGATTCTGTTTTGGGATAAGGGACAATTGTTTTTTGCCTTCTACAGCCACAGACTTTTTAGAGACTGCTTGTGGGGGGTATGTTCCCATACCTTGCTTGGTGGGTGCTACTGATGATCTCAGATGAGTGCAGAGCCCCTTTGTGTTGGGCATCACACTCCTAGGGCTAGAAACAGAGCTGCTGCTGCAAAGCCTGGTGAGAAAAGAGCAAGGCAGTAAGAATTGTCTGCCAACCCCATTTCACAATCAGACAAGAAGTCCCAAAAGACTGATGGTAATGGTGACTTATGATGACACAAGAAGAAAAAGACCTGGTTTTCTGTAACAACTAAAATTCCCTTTAAGATCTGTATAGATTTAATTTAAAAGAGATAAACTTAAAAGATTTATTTTAGTTGTTATATCATAGCTGAAGGTGCTCTTCTCCCATTATCTGCTCCTTTATTACCTCCATGAAATAGGCTGTTGCTGTGCCACAAACTGAATGCAGATCTCATGTATTCCAAGCTTGGGCACTAGTTTTGATGCTTCACTTTAGTGTCTGGGCTCATGAGACTAATATTTTTCAGTTGAATTAGTTGACAGTGACTGCTAATAGTGAGAACTACTGAAGAATGAAAGAACTCTCTACCACATCACAATTGAAGTGCATTTTTTTTCCAGACTATTGTAAGAATCTTGTTTAGGCCATATTGTAAAAGTTCTCTTGTTCATTTAGCATCTTCCCAGGGTACATTTCTGGGTCAGTTTTCTCTTTGTTGGACTATGCCTCTCCACAGAATCCTCATTTAGACAAATATATTTCTTTATTTTAATCTTAAGCTACTGATTCTCTGCTGCTGGAATGAATTGCAGCTGATCTGCCTCCTTTCTGAGACCATCATCTGCCTTCTCTTCCACCATCATACTCCTGGAGGAAATATTTAAACTGATGATACTTGATTGTTTTATTACATTTTTATTTTGCTCCTCTTCTCCCCCCATTGATGCTCAGATCAGTTGCTCATGGTGGGTGACTTTCAGCCCAGAAAAACACAGTGTGGTGAGCAGAATGTGTCCTGTTTGACTTTCAGCTCAGATTTTTGCCCTCCTCACTGTGACACACACACACACACACACACATACACACTTCTTGTTCTTTGCCAAGCAAATAACAGTTTGCACTTAAGATGAGAATAAGTGAAATGGCAATGGCAGAAAGCCCAAATTTGCTGTTTCTGCTCTTTTTTTTGTGCTGTAACAGTGCACAGTTGTGTTCTGAAGGCTGATGGGAACAGCAGCACAGCTCCTTGCAGGAGAAATGTGTGTTGTTAAGTGATCAAAGAGGGAAAAGAAACTGATTATGTAAACCTGGCACAAAAATAAAGGAGATGCTTTTTATTATAAGTAATTAAATGCTCAGTTAGAATAGCCTTTGTCATTCACTTAAGTAAGAGTTACTCTCAGATTCATCTTCCATGCCTGCTGCTTTAAGGTGACTTAGGAGCCATGAGGCATTTCTTTATTGAAAATATTCTTGGAAAGGTGATTGTCACCAAGGCTTCTGCCCATTGGGCACTTCCAGCTGCCCCTGTGACACCTTGGTAGCTTCACCCCTGAAACCTAGAGAGCTGAATGAATGAAATGAATGGGGGTGATGTAAAATTGTCCCTCCTTCTGTCCAAAATATGCCTTCAATGATTACTTCTGACTTGTACAAGAAAGAGCAGATTATTTCCTTCTCCCTCCTGGATATCTGGCACAAACCTATTAAGAAATACAATAGTATGAGCTTTAATTTCTCAGGGACTGGCTTCTAGCATAAGCATAAAAATTAAACTGTACAGAGCTTGGCATTACCTTCAGACCTCTAAATGAGAGCTGAGTTCACAGCCTAATTCAGACAGAGGGACCTGGGGAGACTGACTGGTCCAAACTTGGGTGCAGAAAATTCCTCACATGTCAGTTGAGGTTCTTCAGGGGCATTGGCTCTGCAGTCTTTCTGGGATGGGGGTGATCACATATTTGGTTCAGTTTATTTCTGCCAATGGTTTTAGTGATTGAAAAATTAAGGATAATGAACTTCAACTATAGGCTTGCTTTCAAGGTTCCAAAAATGTTTTTAAAGAAGCTTGGAAATAATTTATTCTAAGATTTTAACTGATGAGTGAAATTTTTAGGAAACAGAACAGAAAATAAATGGGTTTGATCTGAAGAAAATTCAGGTTCTGGTTTCTTCTGCAACCAAAGCAATTTGCCAAGATTAGCAAAGGGCTCTGAGCAAACCACAAGAGTATTTTTCAGCAAAATTTTAATCACTCAAAAGGAAAGAAAACCCAATTCTTACCCCCCTGCAATCCTCTTCAGAGTTTATCCTGAATTTCATGATGATCCTGCTACACAAAGCAGCAGTAAATCTGAGTTGCTTTTATCTCACGTGACAAAATTAAACCACTACCTTCAAACTCCAGCACAGTGATCTTCTCCCAAGCTGCCTTTCACCAGCTATTCCAAAGGATATGCTCAGGAAAATTATTCTTTGGGGCCTCCAGCAATTCCATGTGTTGATGTACTTGGGTTTGACTTCTGGCTCATTTTGCTTTGAAGTAATAACTTTGATTTTTGATACCTTTTCTTTTTTGTTCTTAAGTGCGATCACGTTCCTGTCACTTAAAAACTTCAGACGCTCTGATGAAATTTCTACTCTTGATGACAAAGAAGCTGTCAAAACTTCAGAATTATGACTGGGAAATTTGGGTTTAATGAAGCTCTTGAGTTTCTCTGATATCCTCCTGCTTTTTTTTGAACACTTCTGGCTTTGCCCTTGAAGAAGCTTTGGTGGCAATAGTGCCAGGGAGTGTTTGATCCCTCTTGTAGAGGTGAAGGGGACTGAGTTTTCCTGGCATGCTCTAATTCTCCTGAGGGCACTCCAGTAATCCTCACATTTGTCACTTGTCTGTACTCCTTGGGGGGGGACCACGACTCCATTATGCAGAGTGGTTTTCCTGCAGAGATAATGAATGGAGAGCTATTTGGGTAGGGATCAGCAGGAGACTTAACAGGTGGCCTGGAGTTTGATATCACTGTGATCAAGCTTGATGATCTTAAAGGTTTTTTCCAACCTAAATTGTTCTGATTCTATGCTGCTGGTGGAGAAGCAGCATTTCCAGCTCACTTGCAGTGGGAACTCTTGATATTATGCAAAAAAAAAAAAAAAAAGTGTTTTTGTAAGATGTTTTCTGCTCTAAATCTTGCTGAAGAGAAGTTTTCTGCTTGTGTTGGAGTAGAGGTGATGTTAGTCTAGAAAAGCAGGTGCAGAGACCACCTTGTGCTGCCCTGAGTTCTCTGCTTTCCTTTGCTTAGGTCAGTACAGTGAATAAAACAGATATTCCTCACTTGTCCCTTCTTGCTTGTGGGCAATCCTACAGGCTGTCTGGAGAGAACCCTCTATCTGATCCCTGGTTGTATCTCTGATACAGCTCTCTGATTATCCCACCCTGGAGTAGTGTGTGGTCCCAGGGTTGTGAGCTGAGCTGGCAGGGCTGACCAGGTCTGGGAGCTGCTTTGTCTGCTTCCATCCTTATTTCCTTCTCAAGGAGCTGTTGCAGGTAGCAGCACCATGACCAGGTGGTTCTCCTCCTGAAGTCCAGCTTAGTCTGCATCTTTGCTGGAATGACCACTGGTGAATTCCTGAAACAGGTTACCTTGAGTTTGGTGGCTTTATTGTCGGCTCCCTAAAGGTTATCCAAGGCAGAGTGCCCAGGAGGTGAGTGTCCACCCCATACACTGACCTGTGGGCTTGACTTGAGGCCAAGAAAAGTTTTCCTCCCAGCAGAGGCAGCTGATGCCCTGGCAGTGGGGGAGGGAGGCTTTGATGTCCAGAAGGTGCCCAGGGCAGCAGCCAGCTTCAGCAGGACAGGAGACCAGGGATTAGAAGGAGGAAAGCCAGGCTGTGCCAAGACATAGGACATCACAGCCCCAGCACTTTCTTTGCTCTGCTCCGTAGTGGTGGGGACAAGAAGTATCCCAAAGTATCCTAATTGGATGCCAAATTATTTTTAAAAAAGCAAGTTAAATGTTAAAATTAATTGCTTGAGCACATATGCCAGCTCTTGGCCTGAAGCTCACTGCTACAGCAAAGTTATACATCTTGAAAGCAAGGATTTGCAATAAAAACACCAGTGCAATCCTGAAGCACAACAGTGCTGGTGGCAGTGGCTGCTGTGGTGCTGTTAGGAAAAAAAACATTAACAGTGGAATAACTTGTTTTAATTACTCTTAAACCTGTTAGTGTTTTATGCCTGGTAAATCCTGAGCAGCTCAGCTTTCTGTGGCAGTGCAAGGGTGTTAAGTTTGGAGGTTAGTTTTTTTTTAATATAAAATCCAAAGAAAGAAAAGATTAGACACTATAATGATTTCATGGCTTGAAATCTATGTGCTAGAAACAACCTAATTAAATTCCTGACATCATAAGTTTTGTTAGTAAATAGTAACCATGGATGCAGAGGAGTCTTGCATCTCATTACCTTCAGCATAGGGTTTCAATACAAGAGCCATTAGCTGTGGTGTGGCAATGGCAAAACAAAGGGAGGGTATGGGATGCATTTTTTTCTCCCATTGATCCAGAACACAGTCCTGGAAGAGTATCTGTAATTAATTAGCAGGGCTTTAATGTAGGGCAGTAGGCCATAGGTTTTCTCTGGTGAATTAGCAAATGGCACGAGATGGAAGGGACAAAATAAATAAAATTACTCAAAAATAAGTGATTGTAGTGTAGTTAAAAAGCAAGTTCATATTTTTACACTGAGGGTATTGATGTGGATGTGTCTGTATCCTGGGAGCAATGCAATCCAGCTGCATAAATCACTCACAACACCTGTCTTAATGTGGTTTAACAAAGAAAAATCCAGATTTCCCTGACTGCAGTGCATGTTGAAGCAGGGCTGAATTAGCATGCAGACAGCAAACGTGGGCAGAAGGGAAACAGACTTTCTCATAAAGGAACTGATTAGAATGACTCAATGCTCCCCTTTCTTGAACAGGAGATGTACTAGTGAGCACTTCATTTCAATCCAAACAACAAACAAATGATGTTCAGTTACCAGGGTTTGACATCTAACTGGTCCCCTCAAAGGCAGGGAGGCTGATGCAATGCAATTAGAGCAGGTTTTGCTTTGGGCTTCTCAATAAGTTGGCACAATTGTTGTCTGCAAGCCACTCTGGGGTGGATTTGTCCACTCTGCAGGCTCTCAGAGGGTTTCTGCTCAGCCTTGCAAGCAGTGGTGGTGCCTTCCAAGCCAGTAATGGGGTGCTCAGCACCCTAAGCAGGTTCCTGGCAGACTCTTGGTTTAGATGTTAATCAACGAGCTCATTAAAGATGCAGTAGAGATGGAGTTTAGCTGAGTTACAAATGTAGGTGATAAACATGGAAAAATAACCCCAAGCCTGACTTGCTGTGTGTCCTCAGAAAATGAGATTTCCTTGGAGAGCAGCAGCACAGGGATCCCCATCTGCTGCTTGCCAGGATTCTGTGGGAACAGGGCTCTTTCAGACACCCAGGTAAGCTTCAGGCACTCCTTTTTCCTCAGGAAAAGCTGCACTCTCAGCAACTTTCTGTTGAGTGGCAACCCCCAGTGCCTTTCTCTGCAGGAAAATGGGGTGATCTGGAGACTGTGGGAGCTGGGAAAGAGCTTCCCATGACTTTTGAAAGGCACTGGCTCAGAGGCTGCTCTGGGATTCCTTGCACACAACCAGCTTTTCAAAAGACACTGTTGAGATTTCTCCCCTTGTGTGGGTTTCCTTTGCTGGTGGATGAAGTTAGATTCAGCTTCATAAGCACCAACGCCTTAGAAATCTACAAAAATAGAATATTTTTAATACTAAAATAGGGGTTTCAGAACCTTCCTGGTGTTGTTTCAAAATGTTTTACCTGTCAGAGAATGGGAGAAAAAGACAAAGAGGAAAGCAAATAGTTTGTAGCTCTGACAGTGAAATATGTTGGGGGATAAAGGGCCCTGTAGTGGAAGCTGCTATCAATCAGAGTGTACCTAGCATATAATATTGCTCTGGAGACCTCTTAAATGTGGAACTTTATGCAATAAATCCATTCCTGCAACATGTTTATTCCTTTGTTACATTTGTGGGAAGCAGAGATTTCATTGCACACTCTGTACAGTGATGCATAAAATCCATATTTATAATCTGGCTGTATATATTCCACGTGTTTGATCAACAGGATATTAATTTGTTATATGGATTGTTGTTTTTTTTTCCCACCAAGCCCCCTTTTAATGAGAAATTTCAGTGTCCCTAGAGAAATTATGAAAATAAATATTCAGTAATTCTTTTCCCCCCCCCTCCTGCTTATTTATTTGTGTATCATGTTTTATGTCATCTTGGTGCCCACAAAAGGACTTATTACATCTAATGAGGAAGCTACATAGTTATACTGCTAACCTAAAGCATTTTAAAGCAACTTTCTTGCTGAAATTAGTGGCCATTACTTGAGAACTGTCTTTTTATGAGCAGAAATTGTCCTCCAAACTTGACTATATCAGAATATCTTTCATCCACCAGTTGGAATCACTCTTCTGAATGGAAAGGTTTTTCTTATATATATATTTTTAGTTAATTAGCTACAGGGGGGGGTTGTCACCTGGAGAGAAGGTCTGGCTTTTGAAAGGAAGAGTTTTTGTTATAACTACAAAAAAAAAAAGGTAAAAAGACACAAATAGAAATCAGCGATGTTTCCTAAATGGGAGATGCTCAGGAATTAATGCATAGCATTCAACTAGAGATGCTGATATTTAGGTATTTTTTAAATAAAGGGGGTGAAAAAAATTCTTTTTAATTAAATAATGGCAAAATACAATGTTTAAAATATTAAATGTATAGAATCAAGAGCTTTGACTCTACTGCAGCTCTGCTTCTGTATTATTCAGCTGGCAGTGGATTGGTAGCTGAGGCCATACAGGTTACTCCAGGGAGTAACTACCATCCTCAATCAAACAAAAAGATTCAACTGATTAGGTTAGTCAAGTGTTAAGGGGTAAACATCCTTCTCCAGTTGCTGCCCTAATTGAAAGAGGATTGTGGTCCTCAGAAGATCCCAGTTTTTTACAGCTTGAATTTTTCTGCATATGAAATACTTTGAACTGGCTCTGCCTTTTAATAGCAAGTTTTATGTTTCTGTTTGAACTTTTACCTCCCCCTGGAGCTTTGCCCCAACTTGCTGAAATCTGACATTTCATGTGGAATTCCTACCCCTTTTTTTCAGGTGGGATTCTAAATTGGTGACAGTGCCTTTTTCTGCAGGGTGCTTCCTAACAGAGAGGCTCCCTCTGGAGAGGGCAATTACCTGAAAACCAGAAGCAGCCCCTGCATGCTCATTTCTGACAGCTAATTGCAATTCCACTCTTGCCTGGGCTAAGAAACCTCCAAACCTCTCCCACAGCAGTTTCCTTGCACTAGGGCAGTAATGAGGAGGAGAGCTGGTTCTCTTGGCCCTGCCAGTCCCAGTAAACTCCACCATCCTCGTGCCAGGGGAAATGGGAATGCAGATGGATCAGTTTGATTTCCCTGCTGAAGTGAACAGCTGGAAGTCCTGATGGCAAATGTCTGCATCCTTTCATCTTTCTCTTGTTATGAAACAAGTTTTGGAAGGAAAAAGCCTTTCCAGAAAGGAAATAAAACTAGGAAAAATATGTCAAGCTGCCTGCACTGAATCAAAGAATACTCTTGTCCTGGAAAAAGTGCTGCTTTTATGTCTATTTTCTCATGGGTGAACTCGAGGTATCAATAGAGTTGAATTCTCCTATTAAAATAAAATATTCTATTAAAATAATTTGGGGTGGGTATGACTGCAGCTCACTGGATTTTTAGATTTCTTTTAGCCTAGGCATGAAAAAGACATTTAGAATTTTCAAGAGTCCCTAGGAACCTCATAAGCTTGGGAGCCTCAACTGATCAGATACCAGGAGGACCTTAAATGTGCCTTGAAAGAGCATGTCTGCCATGAGTTAGGAAGGTGGATTATCTCTCATTCCTGTTTCCAGCAAGTTTCCTCAAGCACATTTTCCAGAGAGCTCTCCAGGCTGCTCTGATTATTCATCTCTCCTACCACTGCTCTTCAGAAACACTGGTACTGGGGAAAAATAAAGCAAGCACTCCAC
Source organism: Ceyx melanurus (assembly GCA_024611195.1). Classification (NCBI taxonomy): domain Eukaryota; kingdom Metazoa; phylum Chordata; class Aves; order Coraciiformes; family Alcedinidae; genus Ceyx; species Ceyx melanurus. The sequence goes on along the minus strand of JANHGL010007248.1, from coordinate 11,099 downwards.
TGATGTATTTCACCTATGAGAAACAAAAGGAGGATCCCTTTTGGCCATGAGCTTGATGTTGCATTGAAGGGAGTGGGGGAAAAAGTAGAAAGAAAAGGAATTCATCAGGTTCTTTCAGACAGTTATGGGAAGGGGTTTCTGTAGAAGAGTCTTGCATTATTAGGAAGAGAATCTCTCAGTCAATAGCAATCCCTGATATGTTATTGCTACCAGATGCTCTCAGAAGCTGCCAAGTTGGGCAGGTTTCCCTCCTCTAGCACCTCTGTGTAAGCAGCTGCTCTCAGCCCTTTTCAATGAAGAAAGATCCACAGGAAAATCCCTGGTGGTGGTAACAACAGGACAATAAAAAGAGAAAAGCACCCCAAACTTGGGTTCCTGTTCCCACAGGTAGACTGGATATTTTTGAGCTGGAGATGTCTTTCTGCCTCCTGTGCCCAGCTAGGAGAGCTCATCATGGGCTTACCAGAAAGATGGGGTTTTGCCCCAGCTCACCCATGGCTCCCTGTGTGCAGAGCAGTTGGCATTCAGAGCAGCCCATCTGAGAGTGATTTACAGCCCAAACCCACTGCACAACCACTGATGCTTTTGAGGAATCCCATCAGCTTTTTGCTTTGGCCTTCAGTTTGGAACTGGCCCAGAGAGAGATCTCAGCTTGCCCGTGGCTGTGTCACAGGTAGATTATCCAAAATCCTGGCCCCAAGACAAGGATGACAGCAGTTGTCTTTCCTCAGGAGGAAATGAATGGAAAGCCTGTGTGAGTCATGCAGCTGAGTACATCAGCTTTCCTTCTGTTGCCAGAAAACTTACTAACTACATAGGATTTTCTGTGTCTTAAGCAAAGACACATTGGAAAGCTCTGGCAGTGAAAGCTCTAACATCCAGGCCATGGATGCTGCTGGTCTCTCCAAGCAGCTCACAAGTTTTACTTGGTTCTTGTGTCTCTCCTGCATCTCTTTCAGCTATTAGTCTAATTAGTCTCTTAGCTATTAGCTAAGATCTCATTCTGAGATGTGATAACCATTTTCAGATAAGATTTTCTGAGTACCAGGAGTTGGTGAGTACGTACTGGAGACTTGAGAAAGGGGATGATTGTATCAAACTGCTTGGAAAATTCTCTTAGCAAAATAAAAACAAGAGGAAAGACTCATTTTGGCTAGCAAAGCATTCCCAGTTGAAACGTGGATCAGACTTTTTGCTTTTAACTAGTAGCTTTTCTGAGTCATTGTCTTTGTCATTTTAAATCCACGCTGCCTTCCCCCATTAGATGATCCCAAGAAAATTACAAGAGATTGATTTCACACTGTAAACATGACCTTTTTTAAACACAGTCCCTGCAGACTCATAGCTGGATGATCAGATTGTTTCAAAGTATATTACAAAAACAAGTGATCATGGTGAATCATTGTAAAGATTTCCAATAATAAAGATTCTGCACCCAAAAAAAAAGAATAAAAATAAATTGCATGCTTCCTACAAAAGATCATGCACCAGAAGGAATATTGGGGAAAATTTTCAGAGGCAACTCTCCTGCTTATTCCCACATTGCCTGGAAAATATTCACACTGTGTAGCTGGCTTTTTCCATCCAAAAGAGCTGTGTAAAGTTAATTATTGCCTTGCAAGAGGCAAGTTAAGGTGGGCATTGCTGCAGATCAGCTGTCCATGAGTTCTCTAATGAACTTTGACTAGAAGAGGTAGGTTTTTCTCCATCATATACCTAAAAAAAATACACAACAAATAATAATTTTATTTATTATAATATAAATTTAAGATCAGAATAACTTTAAGCTCAGAATATATTCTCTATGTCTGTTGGCACAGTGTGCAAAGCCCGATTACTGGTGATCCTAGATAGTCTTGTGCTTCTTGCATCCAGTGCAGATACCAGTGTGTCAAATCTGGCTGAGAGGGACATCAGATGGATTTGCAATGGTCTCTGAAGGGCCTTTGGCTCTGGAAGCCAGTTAGTGGGTTGCACAGAGCCATATGCAGCGTTTCCATTTCTTCTGCCTATAATGGAATAATAGTTTTCATTTAATAACCAACCCAAGTATAATTCAATACAAAAACACATTATCTTCCACTTTAGTGAATGAAGCATGACAAGAGCTTAAGTGGCATATCAGAGATAAAAAAAATAAATCTCTCTCTACTGTTTTCTTCACAAAGAAGCTTGCCTCAGAGCAAGACCCATCTCCTTTACTGATGACTTTTAAGGCTCTGGTTTGGGTAGAGCAGAAATCGAGTGTTATCCTTGTAAGACACAGCATGGCATGAGCCCTTAACTCTGTCATCAGAGATGTGTACAGGAGCACCAGGTTACAGCAGACCTGCCCCAGAACTCTCTGGGATCAAAAGAGATTTTCAGTGTTCTTGAGCCTTGGACTAGGCACCACTAGATGGACAAATCCTGATTCATTTGCCTCTCCAACTGTGTGAATAACATGGAGGGGCCTGTGTATGTTACAGATTTACTGCACAGGCCAAACAATCACTTATCACCAGCTCTGGACTTGGTTTCAACAAAAGAAACTGAGCAGTGTGTAAGAGCAGTGAGCAATCTGTAGTTTGAAGTCAAACAAAGCTCGCCCGTTACCTCCTGAAATACGGGTGGGATTTATCCTCAGCCTTGTCACTAAAAATTGCCTGTGAGAAATCCCAGCAGTCGGTGAGAATAGATGGCTAAGAATCCAGCTCTGGCTCTCCAGACCTGGAGTCCTCCAGGGACCATCACAAATCTCCTAATGCCTCCCAAGTGCTTGATTTGTGCAGATGATGCTCTGCTGTAGCAGAAAGATGCTCATCAACTGGTGTCGCCAGCAGCCTCTGTTGGCGTCATCGCTGCAGAGGCTCGGGAGAGTACATCACTCCAGCAAATGTCAGCATTAATTTATACTTGCTCAGGGCTCATCTGCTTTTTCCTGCAGTCTCTTGGAGAAGAGAGATTAGTCATGTGCATGAGAAATTCAGTGTCTAGAAGACAAATCCGGGACCCCGCTCGGTGTCCTGGGAGGGGGCGTGTGGGGAGGGAGGGAGGGGTGGCAGGAGACTCATCTCCGAGCAGAGGTGGTTTGTCAGGGCTTGTTAATGCTCTCTGTTGATGGAAGCACTGTGAAATTCATGGCACTGGGAAGCTGCAGAGATGTCTCCCCAAACGAGCTGTAATTTAAGCTGCAGATCTTCTGGCAAGAACCACTAATACAGACCTGTTGTAATGGAGGGTGGGAAATACTGAAATCAGTGGATTTTAAGAGTTGGTTCCACAGTAGGACTGGGTCTAAGGGGGTCAAATTCTCCTGTAGCCCTTATGTGAAGGATTGCAGCAATTGCTGTGGTGCTCACGGACAAAAACCAAGAGGGAAGACTTTGCATTAGCACAGATTTAACTGCATTCAGCTTCTCTCACTAGGAAAAAACCCTTTTGGCTCCAGGATTTCTTCTTGCATTAGCTCTACAAGTCACTTTGTGGTGCAAGAGGAAACAGCAAAAGCAATGTTTAAGCAAAAGCAAAGAGTTCATGTAAAAACTGTTGTTAAAAACATGCAATAGTGCATCTAACATGTGATGTGCATTAAAAGGTAGCCCAGTGTGCTTGCTTTTTATGTTTTTTATTCTCTTGCTTACTCAGTTTGCAAGGGGGCTGAGCATTTGCCCTGACAAGGCCAAGTTCTTCAAGAGACCTGCTCAGTTGCACATCCAGCTCTTGCTCTGAGAGACACCTCTGCAAGTCCATCTGCACTCTGAGTGCATTGGGCTCAGTGAGAAGGGAAACTGAGGCCAGTGCAGTTGCCTTAACCAGGAAGGGGTTTCACAGCTTTCTGGAAGTTGCAGAGTCCTCCAGAGTTCTCCAGTGGAAAATGTTTGTTGTAGACACTTCAGCACCGGGGTCTTTAGCAGGGCTGTTTGTCTGACACTGACAGCACTGAATGCTAATGAGAAAAGGCCCTTTTCAACATGTATGTTTTTTTATGAATAGCATATTTTAAACAATAGTTTCAAACTGCACAGGCAAACTTCCCAGGCATTTCTCAGCAGGGATTCGTGCCCATTCTCCTATTGCTGTTCCAGCCTCCAGGCTACCAAACTGCTGTTGCCCTTCCTTAGGAAGTGGACTAGGATCCATGCTATATGGATCTGAAAGCTGGGCTTGATGAAATGTAGTGGTTTTTTTTCACATCTGTCAGCTTGTTCCTTTCTCCACTACAGATTTTACTGGAAAATGATGGTCTATCTCCATGCCAACATTTTTTAACATGATTTTCCCCCCCTAGAGCAGCTCATACACCCAGTGGGTCTCTATGTAAGTCTTGGATGACTTGTAGCTGAGTAGCTTTGCAGATGCTCTTACCCAGCAGTGTGTAAGGCAAGCTGATGGTTGTCCACAGAGAGAGTTGCCTGTCTCCTTTGACCACCAGCTGCTCTGTGGAGCTGAGCTGGAATGGGATTCTTTGCATTTGGGATGAGGTTTGGCAGGATTTGAGTTTGGGGAAAGGCACACATTTGTGTTAAGTTTGAAGCCGTGTTCTTAAGCTGGAAAACAGAGGGGACTAGTTGCTGTACAGTTATAATCCATAATTACTGTGAGCAGGTGATGTGAACCTGCTGTGCCATGCATGAGTGTGGTGGCAACCAACCTGCTTTTGTCATGGCGGCAAGAAGGGAAATGTTTTTTTTTCCCCTAGACTCCAGCTATGTCATGCTGGAAATCCAGAGCTTTCTCCTTCTTTCCAGCACCCCTTCCAGACATAATCCCTGTCTGCTGCTGCAGCAGCCCCTCTTGCTGCATGGCAGCTGCACAAACTCATGCCTGGGGATGTCTGCCCTTATTTAACCCCGGGTTTGCATCCTTCACTCTCTTCCCATGAAGAGCTGCTACCATTTTCTGTGCTCCAGCTCGTGGAGATGTGCACTGGACACACCCAAGTTGAGAACTCCTGTAGACAACGCTAGTGATGCGTGGGAGTAGCAGCAACACACTTTCCAGTTGTGTGTTCTCATTAAAAAAGATTTACTTTTCTTGCCACCCCTGTGATAAAGATAACAAATGTTGCTGTGCCCACTGAGAAGTACAGGGAGCCTGAGCTGTAAAGTTTTGCTATAAAGGTGGGCACATAAACATGCATTTTGAGGACAGATTGGTGGCTAGTGGGAGGAGTAATGTGAGGTGTCAGAGGAGTTCATTAATTTTGATAAACCAGTTTATTTTGGAGGATGCTTTTTCTCCTGTTGATAAAGTGTCAATCTCAGCTATGCACGTTGGGATTTATGACCTTTCATGTAAAGCTGCAAGGCAAAAAGGAAAGATAAACAACTTGAACAATACAATTAAGGCAAGCCCAGAATTTGGTCAATGAGAGACTCCAACGTGGAGTAAATCATCCCATGGAAACCCAGCTATTTGAAAATGCAGGGGCATCACTTACAGTGCAGTGGGCAATTAGTTTTAATTAACTTCAAATTCTGACACATAGTTAAAAAAGCATCTTTTCTGAGTGCCCAGCTAGACAAATAAAAGTTGGGCCACTTTTTCCCACTAGAAAAAGCTATTCCAAATATTATAACGATGCTATTCACACTTGAAAGTATTATGTCATCTTTTAATTGTTTTATGAAATAGTATTTCTGGAAGGTGAACCTGTTCTGTGCTAGAAGCCTTTGAATAAGGGCACCAAGAAGACCAGATTGCATTTTTATGAGTTTTTAGAAGCTGTTTTGAATTCATTAGCCATTGGAGTTAAGAAATTGCAACGTGTTGTGATTTTTGTCTGTCGGGGAGGAAGCAGCCAGGAGTTCCTCTAAGGTTCTCAGGAATTACAGACAGCACTTGGAGTATTTTAAGGTTAAACCTGTCCCTTGAAACGTGATGCTGAACATCTGTCTTTAGGGAAATTCTAAAGTTTTGTGGGAGGTAAGGGGCTGGCTGCTTTGCATTACAACTGCTCAGTGGAGCATGGGAGCCTTGGCACAACCTGCAGCAGAGTCCACACATCCCTCTGTCCTGTGCATCCAGCCTGTCAGACCATTCTGGAGAGCCAGCAATGACTTTCTAGGTTGTTGCTGTGTGCTGTGTTATTATCAGACCTGAGCTGCTCCCTTGCATGGGATGTCCCTACATGACAATCCTTAGGGCTGTGTGTTTGTGGAGCCAGCTGTAAATTCTTGGTGGCCACTCTGGTGTTACTGGGAGGAGGAACTTCTGAATGGTGCACAATAAGTTACTGACTTCTTTAATATGAAACTTATTTCCTTTTATTAGTCTTTTGAAGCATGTGGAACTCAAACTAGATACTTGTGCTTCCATTATGCAATCCCTGCTCCTCGAGTAATCTGTTTGATTTCCCTTGGGCTGTGTGTGGCAGCTTCTCACATGAGTAAGTTCAGAATCTTCTGGCTTGTCCCAGATAAATTCATTTGTATGCTGAGCCATGCAGATAAGGGCAAAGAGTTATATTCCTCTTCTCAGCTGCTCAGTGACCAGGATGGTTTAGGAAGAAAAATTCAAACAGAGGTGGTAGTGAGATAGGAAAACTGGTTTTTACCACAGTCAACTTCACGCCCAGCTCCTCGTGCATCTTGTCACCTTTCAGCTCTGGGAATTCCTGAGGAAGAAAAGTTTGTTTGCCTTTTCCTCCCTTACATCCCCAGTGAGATTTCAAGATGCCTATTTCTCGAGGCAGCCTTTTTATGACAGAGGAAACAAGCTGTTTCCCCTGGGGATCAGGCTGCTCATGTCAGAGGAGAGCCACGGCAGTCTAAACAGTTAAAAAAATATTAATATGGGTCTTTCAGGCACAATATTTTTTATTATTATTATTTCAGTAAAAAAGTAGAACGGGCATTTAAAAATCATGCATATGAATAGGACTGGTAAAGTGAAAAATACCCATGAAATAATGAGGCACTGCAGGATTTCTGCATTTCTGACCATCAAAAAGAGCTGCACAAAATTTTTTCCATGTGGAGCAGATACAGCTCAGGAAACAATTCCTGGTATGGCAGTGTAGTTATTCTCCTTGTTCTTGGTACTGTGGGTGAGCAAGAAGAGAAAGAAGTGGGATCTCTAACCAAAAAGAGAATGATGGGCTTTATGCTGGAAATTTTTCTATTAGTTTCATAGTGTTCATCACTTTAATAAGATGAGAAAATTGTGAGTAAAAGTACCAGAAATAATTTTCTAGCAGTGCTTTTTAGCCTTGGCACAGTTAAAAATATTTCATGTGTGACTTTTTTTTTTTTAACTATTAATATCTATATTTAAAATTTCATATGCAGCTTTAAAGTTTGTTCTGACTTGAAATATAGTAGCCTTCGGAAAATAGATTTGACTTTCTTAAAAGCAGAAAAAACTCACAAAGACTTATTAAAAGAAACTTAATTATGGAATCTTCTGGACAGAGGATTTTGCATTTCTTTTGAGGCTGATTAAGTTGTTTTTTAAATGAAAATCAGCGTGTGGCTTGGGCTGGTTCCAGTGACTTAACCAGGTCCCTTAGTTTTACTTTGGAGCAGTCAGGTGCTTCAATGAAACAGGTACCTTGGAAAACTGGACCACTAAAGATGAAATAATTAGCCTTTCAAGAGGAGGTAACTGGTTTTGCTGGGATGGCTGAGAAGCAGAGAGTAAAGCTTCACCCTGGCAGCTGAATTGGCAAGAGAAGACCTCGTGCCCATTAAGTCCCATTGGTGGAAAGGCCAGTGTTGGAGATGAGCTTATCTTAACCATAAGGGAATTAGTCCAGCTTCCATTTAAATGGCTGGCAAAGCTCCAGCTACATTCAACCAGAGCAGGGCTGAGGCAAGAGGCACACAAAACCCTGTTTCTAGGCCTGATCCCTGCTTTTCTTACACATCCAAAGCTCATGCTGAGTATTGTGGTCACTTTAGCAGGATTAAGACTGAGAGGATTGTTTGGGCAGATTGATATTGCTATTCGTGGTAAGAAGAACTGATACAGTTCTTGGTGCTGGATGGTTAATAAATATTCATTTGTTAAGGAAAAATACCCAAACAAGACACCTGTTGACAAGCTAAACTGTGATTGTTTACAACACCTAAGGTAACTGACACATGAGTTGGTGTGTTTAAGTAGCAATCTTGCAGGCACCGTGGTGCCAGAAGGTTGGAATTTGTCCCCAAAATAGTGTCAGGAAAGGGGTGTGATAGTTGTCAGCTCAAGGATGGGGGGCTGCTAAGGAAGCCAGCATTCTGCTGGGGGTTCTCAGTGTGTACGTGTGACAACCACCATGGCTGATTCCCAGCAGCATGTTCTACAACACTGATTTTAACTAAAATATCGTATTTCAGTGTATTCAGGCATGGCAGTGAAAAAGAAAAACCCAATTCCTAAATTGGCATCAAACTTCATTTTCCCTTCTCAAGTCTGTAACATAAAGGGAAAAAAAATGTGATCAATGACTAAAAAACTGCACCTGAATGGTGTGTGAGGGCTCTGCATGTTTGTTTTTTTCAAAGGAGGGGGGAAAAGGCTCAGACTCCAGCCTGAAAAATACAATGGGCATCTTTAATGCTACTCGGTGTAGTTATTACAAAACCATAAGAAATGTAAATGTTTCCTTATGTATTGAAGTCACCAGAATTACAGATGCAGACATTCCAGTTCACTGGCATGGAGTTGTATTTGTGTACATGTGTAATTCAGGTTCCTTAGCAGGATTTGGAGGGGAGGAGGGAAACTGGAAATCAAACCTCATGGACTGTCTTATTGTCCTCTAATCACAATACGAGGAGCAATTAAAAAATACAAATAATTGACATGACTTTACACGGCCAGAAAAACAAAGAGTGAGGAAAAGGAAATCCATCATAGAAAGATGAGGCACTAAAATAAATCCCGTTTGAAAGGGAATAGCCATTTGGGATTTGAACTTGCCACCCACTGAAAATAATGGCAGAATTCCCACTGAATTAAACTCCTCGAGCTCTTGCACAGGACTGATTAGATGCTATTCATAGAATAATGTACACACCAAATAATACTGTTATTCGTCAGATAAATTATTCGCCAGATCCATCATCCTGCCATTTCTCTGCTGGCACAGCTCCCACTAAAGTCAATGGGAGCATTGTCTGAATCAAATCTTCTAGGATTGGGCCTGAGGTTAAACAAAAAGCAACTGGGGCAACGTGTTCCTCTTCTTGGGTTCATATAACCCCACGCTGGACAATAGGTAGGCAGCCAGGGTGCTGTCCTGTGATCAAACTGTTGCTGATTATTCCCTTATTTCTCTTTAATCTGCCTGTTGCCACCTTGATCTGGAGGCTGATGCTGTAAAATCACCAAAAAATCATGTGCAGTTCACCTGTGGAGTGTCCATGGGTTCTGGACTTCTGGGCTCTTGGGGTGACCTTTGAGAGCTGCAGGATGAGCAAATGGCTGCAGCTGAACAGAAGGCATCTAAGGTGACATTCTCCCCTCTGCTTTTGAATGTTGGAATCCTGATTATATGGCTGGTTTGTTCTTCCAGTTTATTGTGCAAGTGAAATGTCCCGAATTTGGGTTGTGGGTGTCCTTTGCTGTTTTGTTTGGGGTTTTTTTGAAAGGGGAAAAAAACACCCTCTTTCTGTCTTGATAGGAATGTTAATGCAAGCAAATTGCTTAAAGCATTTGCACTTCTAGCTGTAAAAATATAAAGCAAGCAGCTCTCTCCAGCACTGAGCTCAGCTTCTCATTACTACCTATGGGAATGTATAATGGTTGCCTTAGCCGCAGGTGGGCTCCTCTGTTGCTCCAGGAGCACATTAGAAGCATCTTGAGGCTTGCAAGTAACTTGAAAGAAATAAGACATAATGGGCTCAAACAATAGTAATTCTCATAGCTCATAACATGCTCCATATGACTGAAAGGTGCCGTGCAAAGGGGGCTGGTTGGGGGAGACTTTTTGGGTTTGGCCTCCCTGGAAATGGAGTGTTTTTGTGGAGTGGAAAATGCTCACCATTGCTGAGCATGGTTCACTGCTGTGACGTGTGGTAGAGCAATTAATGCTGAATTATGTGTAGGGTGGTGAAAAGATTGCAGAAGACCTCTCAATGGTGACATCAGCTGCTTTCAAGGTGGTCTTGGCCCCAGGAGGTCTCTGTGTCCCTCAAAGCAATAAGAATATCACTGCTGCTGGCTCTTTTGCAAATCAACAATGTAAATATGCAGGTGGAACACAGGTGTTTCCTGGTGGAAAGTTCACTTTTAGTCTCTTCAATGACTGTCAGCTGGAGTTAAAACTTGTCTTAGGAAGACTTCACCATGGACACCATGTTGTCCACTAGGAATTGCAGAACCCGTCCATTTTGAGCCCCTCACTTCAAGGAGGACATTGAATGTGTCCAAAGGGCAATGAAGCTGATGAAGGGTCTAGAGAACAAGTCTTGTGAGGAGCAGCTGAGGCAACAGGGGCTGGTCAGTCTGGACAAAAGGAGGTTGAGGGGACACCTTGCTCTCTACAGCTCTGAAAGGAGATTGTAGGAAGGTATGCATTGAGGTTGGTTTGTTACATATCAAGGGAAGTTTAGGATGAGGAAAAGTTGCCCAGTGGTGGAGTCCCCATCCCTGGTGGGATTTCAAAGCTATGGAGATGTGCTGCTGTGGGACATGGTTTAGCGGTGACCTGGCAGTGCTGGCTTAAGGGTTGGACTCCATGAGCTTCAAGGTCTTTTGCAACTTAAGTAATTCTATGATTTTCCAACCTGCTGTACTTGGGCATGTTTATCTGCTACTGCTTGCCCTTGGTACCTGCTTTTCTCGCTAACCACGAGCCCAGAGTGTTCTGTGCGCATCTCCCTCGCTACACCTCTCCCTTCTCTTTTTGAGACTGCCGGGTGCCTTGCCTTGACCTAGCCCCGCTGCCTCGCTCCTCAGAGCCTTCTACAGATGCTCTGGAGAAACTTTTTGCGCTCAGCGTCCCGTGAGGCTGCGCAGCAGTGCGGCAGCTGCGTCCGCACCCCCTTCCCCTGCCCCGCACGGGGTGAGCGCGGCGGCGGGGCTGCTGCGGGGAGCCTTTCCCACCCCTCACGCCGCTCCGGGGCGGGCGCGGTGGCAGCGCTCCCTCCCCCGCAGCATCCCGGGAGCGGGAGGGCGGTGGCGGCGGC
>JANHGL010007247.1:0-62911 GCA_024611195.1 Ceyx melanurus | reverse complement strand
GCCCGGGCCCGACCCGGCTCGGCCCGGCCCCGCCCGGCTCCGCGGCGGGCTGTGCGAGTGCGGGGACGTCCCCGCGCCGGAGCGGGAGCGGGGGGCCGGGGCCGTGGCCGTCCCGGCGGCTCCTCGCAGGTGACGGGACCGCGCCGAGTCCCTCCCCGCGCCGAGTCCCTTCCCCGCCCCGCCGGCTCCGGTCTCCCCCAGGGCACGGTCTCCGCCCCCCGCCACACGCCCCGGCACCGCGGGGGGTAACCCCGGGGCTCGAAGCCGCGGAGCCGCCTCGCCCCCCCCCTCCACCATCGACGAGGCGGGGGGTGCGGGGGTCGCCCCGATCCGCGGGCGCACCCTCGCTCGGCAGCGGACAGCCCCGGCCGCGGGTGCGGGTGCGGGGGGTGCCAGGTGGGCGCGGGCGCTGCCCCGCGGCGGAGGAGGGGTGCGGGTGGGCGCTGCGGCCGCGAGGGGGAGCTGTTGCCCGAGAAGCCGAAGCGGCGGCGGGTGCGGGTGCGGCGGCCGGGAGGGAATCGCGGGGCCCCGCAGCTCCCCGGGCCGGCCCTGGCCGCGCCCCCCGCCGCCGCTCCACGGACCCGCCTCGGAGTGTCCGCCGGAGGGGTGTGTGGGGGGGTAGTCATCGTCCTCTCCCTCGGGAACGAGGGTCACCGAGGGGAGCCCCGCAGCCCGTGAGCGCGGCGGGCGGGCAGGTCCCCGCGGCTGCGGGGTGCGAAGGCGAGGGTGCGGTGCCGGTCTCTGTGACCGCGCTCGACGCCGGCCCCGGTGTTCTCGGGGAAGAGCATCTCGGTTCGTCCCGGGACCGGGGGGGAGTGTATCAGCCGGGGTTCTGCCAGCTCAGCCGAAACCGCACCCTGATGCCAACATCCCCCTGGTGTCGCCGGGGATGCTGGTGTGGCCCCGCGATGGCCTCTGTTCACTGAGGGTCTTGCTGCATCCAGGTGAGCCGTAAGTCGGGGCCAGATGCTCTTTCATGGCGACCAAGAAGGAGCCAGCAGTGGTTTTTTCCCGCTGTCAGGTGAAGTATAAAGAGGAGTTTCTCACACCAGGAGGTCTAGCAAGGTCCTTAAGCACATGGATGAAGTGTCACCTCATGGACTTGGTCAGGCAGAGCTATGTGCTGTCCACAGTTGGGCTGGTTTTAGATTGGGTGGTTTGTGCATCAGCAGCAAGTGCTTGCAGTTTGTAGAGCTGAGCACAGCCTGGCCACCTTCAGTCTTCACACAGGAGGAGGGTTTTTGCCTTGTCAATTCCTTCTTGCTGGACTAGATGGAGACCTGTCCCAGAAGTATGGATCTGTAGCTTGGTTTATAGACACAGCCCTAGCCAGAATGTGCTCCCAGCCGTGCCAATCCAGCGTTGCAGGATTCCCAGCTTGCAGTGCACTCATCTTTTCCTCACCAGCTTCTTCAGAACACTGCCCTCTGCTATGAGAATGTAGCTCATGCATCCCTGAGCTTCTGCCACCACTCTGCTCAGCCAAGCACTTGCTGCTCGGCTCTGGGGCCAGGCAATGCGAGCGCTCAGCGGGTGTGTGGATGCCCCATTGCTGCTCGTGGCCGACATAAGGTCTCTGGCTGCGGATTCCCAGCCCCTCCGAGGACCTGCGAGTCCCCCCTGCAGGCAGCCTGCGCTTCTCCAGTGTGACCGTGCATCTCTGTGCCTCCCGTCTAACATCTGCAAAATGGAAACACTGGTGCTGAGCCCCCTCATGGGAGTCCAGGCAGCTTACTTCATTTTTATGTAACTTATTATGAGAACTCGGAATAAAATATAATATTAAAATGTCATTTTTTTCCCTGTATCTAGTTGCAAATAGGTTGTTTTAGAGCAATCTGCTCAGGTGCTTGGTTTGCAGCTCCCCCCCCCAGTGCATTGTCTATAGTCAGTGTCCACAGCAAATGAAGGGATTTGCAGCTTTTTTATCTGAATGGAAACGTATGCTCCAGACCTCCTAGAGACACGTTCATGTGCCAGCCTGATTAACAACTTTTTGGCATTCTGTGGTGCTCTGTCCAGGGAAAATTACCGAGGAGATATTTACTATATTGTCAAACTTATTTTGAACTCTTCATGTGGGCCTCTCACCACCTCTCTGTGCAGTTATGCAATCTTCAAAACCACAAATTAAAGCCTTTAAACAGACGCAAGAACAAATTGTGGTAGCTCTAAAGAAACCCCCCAGGAAAAAAAAAGAAAAAAAAAAAGAAAAAAAATTGATCTCTCAAAGCGACCTCTTCAAACTCTGCTGACAGACAAAAGCCTGAGTAAACAGATGGGTTTGCAACCCTGAGTATCAACAAACTTTGCTCTACTAGATCAGTGAGAGATATTCCGAGGTAAACAAATAAATAAATAAAGAATTTAGGCTCATAGAGTGTATTTGTAGCTGGATAGGGACTTTGGAAATGCCTTTCCCCCTGTTCCCTGGAAACAACTTTGCTTTATTTTGATAGCTCGAAGGAAACTTTGGCATTGGGGTTTCCTAATCATCTGTGGGCAGAGCAGAGAGCTGAAGCATTTTGGCTCCGTTGACCCACTGCTGCTCTTCCCTGCCATGGTATAACCTACACGAAAACCTAAAATAAACCTAAATAATTCAAGTATCACCTGAGGCTGGTGTTTCAGAGGGAAGCAGTGGCTCTCCCAGCCATGGTCTGATGCTCTCAAACTATGGTGCTCATGTGTGTTTGTACAGAACCCCCTGGGAAGGGTGGAATTCCTTCTGCAGCCCTTTGCTTCCTGGGAGGGTTGAAGTGTCACTGCTGTTCTCACTTCTGTCTTATGCTGGATGGTTTTCAAGATCATGTGTTTTCACTCTGGTAAAACCTCTTTCTACCTCACAAGGGCCGTGCCTCCCAGTTGGAGCTTGGGTTATTTTTAGGTGTGTGAAGGTAGCTGGTCTTTCTAGGAACCCATATTGTTGGTTCTGCTAGTGTGGGAAACTTACATCTCCCTGTACATCGAGGATTTCATCAAATATATCTTTAAATATGGGAGTTCCAGTGGCACATCTGGTTACGGGTGGTTTTTACTCCTCTGCATGTGGTCTGTGGTTCAGCAATCACTGACTTAAATATATATGTTTGTGTGTGTGTGTGTTCATACAGGGTTCACACCATTTCCTTCTCTGAGAGCTTTACAGTTGTACTTTTTCTTCGTTTGATAAATGTCGTTAATAAATCTTTTCAAGTTGTCTTCCTAAACAGGAGCTACAAAATAAATTCAGCAACTTATAAAAGCAAAACCTCAAAAAAGCTGAAATTAAAACCATCGGGTGTGCTTTGATGCAGAGGGTGTGTTGAAATGGTATATTTGCATGTTTATTTTCTATTTGATAATTTCCCGAGCAAAGGCAGTGCTTTCTGACAGGAAACTAAATGTCTTTTGGAAGAATTCCACCTCCCTCGTCACCTCAGCTACCTGTCAGTAATGTCTTGGAACTTTATGTGAAGGAAATGAAAACTTTGCTGAAGTTTGAATCCATCCCTGAAATCAAAGCTGGACAACTTTTTCTTCTGTAAGCAGTTGCCCAGTGACTGCAGAGAGGTGCAAGTGGTGCACTGGTAAATTACTCACACGTCTGGTGTCTGTAAGAAGTGGGTAAATGTGTTATTGCTGAAATTAGAGGTGGGTAAGATATGAAATAAGAGCAGAACATGGACTTCAACATTCCTGCCCCATCCTGGCATTCTCACACATGACAGGTATGACAAAGAGGTTCCCTGCACTGAAGCTTTTAAGATGTGGGGTTTTTTTCTCCACTTTTTTTTTTCTCCACCCCATTAATCCTTCCTCACTCCTGCTTGCACTGTGCTGTGTGTGATCCTGCAGTGACCTGTGGTGACCTGGGCTGGGTACTAAGCGGGGAGAAAAGCTTGCCTTTAAGAAAATTATTTTTTTCCTGACAGGTCAGATCCCTAAACTGGCTCCTGGGACATGTGATGATGCAGAGAACAGAGCAGCGTGCAGCCAAGACAGGACCAGCCCGTGCTGGATGCTTTAGCTGTATTATCAAACTGCCCCCGGGTGGAACTGCAGAGTGAGAATGTGGTAAGAGCAGAAACTTTCTGAACAACCCCTTTTTTATGTAGTGGAAGAGTGCAGGAGATGTGCAGGAGATGACTGTGGCTGTACCAAGCAGTGTAGCTGTGTGGGGTGCACAGCCAGCTTCTGGGGTGAACCAACAGTGTCAACTTCAGCAGCAGCTGCTAAAACACTTTCTCCAGCAGTAGGAAATCAGATTATCCAGAAACCCTCGTGCCAAGCACATCTCTGCTACCCATCAAGCTGCTGTGGCTCGAGAACTCAGGCTGGACCCCCTGGTAGTGCAGTATAATTATAGTCATCTGAATGCCTTGTTCTGCAGAAACACAACAGCCCAGCCCAGAAGTGGAACCCCCCCAGAGTTAAATTTAAATGGCAACGTTATACACGCTGAATACAGATGGAGAAGAAAGAGAGAAGATTTCTGCCATCATCTGTGTTCTCAGGTGTGATGCGGGGGAGATGCAATTTGCTCGGATCTAAATCTCTCAGCAGCTTGGAATAAAAGTCACCACGTGCAGTGTTTGACAACAGAGAATATTCCAGCAGGTGACATCAAGTTTCAACACAGCAGCAGTGCTTAGAAAGAGGGGGAAAGCAGGGTGATAACTCAGTTTTTAGCCTTTCAAACGACAGCATGGCAAAGGTGCCATTTCCTCAGAATAAGAGGATCGTTTTGAGTTGACAGGCTGGGTCCAGCCTTTGTTGAGATAAACACTGCTCCTTTGAGCTCCTTCAGCACGGGGAAGCCTCGGTGCTGCCTGGCAATCTTTGCAGCAGGCTGATGATTCTCAGAGCCCCGAGGTTTGGGTGGTGAAAGCCCTGAGTGATCAGTGGGAAAACTCCTGGCGCCTCCCTTGTGATCAGGATTTTGCCCGAGCTGTGGAGCGCGATAACAGACAAAAGGAGGGCTGAAGACTCGGGGTGTGATTGCCATCATCTCACTCCCCTTAGCAAATGCAGTGAAATAGAATTTTAAAATAATACCACTTGATAATTCTCAGGTTTATTCATTGCACGTGCCCTGCCTGAACCGATCCACACGTCTGCATTTGCAATCTGCAACAGACTCGGAGGGGAAGGCAAAGAAAAAAATGGCATTTTAAAAAAACATTTATTCAAGAAAAATCTTTAGGGATCATGTCTGGGATAATCTTTTTCAGGGTGACCCTCATTTTCTACAATATAATGGTTTTACCCAGCGGTGGTTTAACCATTTTGGATAAGCCGTGGAGCAGTGGAACAAATACTGCAGCAAGAATGGAGGAGTTTATTCAGCAAGGCAGGAGTCTCAAGCCCTCTTTTGAATATAGAACTGAGATGATTAATCTACTGACCTTTTATCCCCAACATCACTAAAATGTATATTACATAGAGAATGTGGTTTGGTTTTGTGTAAATAATCACTTTAAGCATGACAGGCCCATTGAAAGCGAGTGGCATGCCAAACAGGAGGCTCGAAGGCACCATTGCTGTGGACTCAGGCTCTCATCAAATAGCTGCTTGCTTCAAGCCTTTTCTTTGAACATAAATGTTTGTGAAGTTTCCAGTGGATTTATTTATTTTTTTTCCCTGGCGTTTGCCCCACAACTCTCATTATTTTTAGCCCTGTGAAATGGCATTATGCAATTGCCGACGTTTGTTTCTTTCAGCCCCACGATGATTTATAAGTCTTAATTTCCAGGAGACTCCCTTGAAGTTACCTTCTCTTTGTGACCTCAGGATTTCTCTTCCCAGACCTTTGGTATTTATTTTTACTATTTCTGTGGTCAGGGTTTGGCAGTGTTGTTCTGGATTAATGACAAACATACATAAGATCTGGAAGGAATATACATCTTAAATCTCCTAATAGAATGCATGGCTTGTTTATCAATAGTAGAAAGAAGTTTCTGGACAGGTTTGACACATCCTAATAACAGGACTCTGCAGCCAGAGAGAAATATTTTGACATATCTGAACTGCATGTAATTCTTCTCTCGTTCCAAAATAGATGCAATTTGCTTATTTTATATTGCAATGCAGTATTTCTTTCTCAAACTTTGCCCAGAAAGAATTGGAAGGGGAAGTCAGTTAGTTTGGACAAGTATGCATTGTTTATATGGAATATTTTAATTGACATAAAATTGTGTAAACCTGCTAGATTCTCTGCTCTTGGATGAGGAAAAGGTCTTTGGCATAATAGAGGCCTGAATTTTTGTTCTATTTTTTTTTCCTTTTATGCAGGAAACTGCAAATAATTTAATGCTCAGTTGAAATTACTCGGCATTTTACTCAATCGTTGGATTTTCCTCATAAATGGTATATTTTTATTTCACATATATCCAGTCATTTTTTAACTGGCATCTTCTGATGACCTTTTAGCTTTCTCCGTGTATTCTTATTTACCTTCATTGTTTATTTACTTAATTCCTTCCCTACACAGCCTACTGTGAATAGAATGTTCCTCTGAAAGTGATTAATTGTGCACTTTGTTTACAGAATAGTCTCGCAATGTTATATCTGATACTCATTAGCAGCAAAACAGAAGTAAAAGGAGAAACATTAGTTCTCACCACAAATCATTTTGAATTCACTGGGATCAGGATCTGACCCAAAATGTTTAGGTTAGCTCCACAGCTCCAGTGAATCCGAAGGTTCCCAATGTTTACGCCTAACAGTGCGTCCTCCTATGACTTTTTATTTTTAGCTGCTCAACAGTTTTTTACTTTCTGTGAATTTTAAAGTTATTCTTAGGCTAAGCAATCCAGTCTTTTGCAGGGAGAGGCTGTGACAAGCATTGCTATGTGACACAGCTCAACATTTCAGAGCATCTCTCATTCCCACCTGAGGCTCGGGCAGAGAAAAAAGCAACCGTAGATTAAATGGTTATTTTACACTTAGAGATTGAATTCTGGCTTCCAATTCACCCCTCCCAGTGTGTGAATTCTCGTGGATACCTGGAGCAGTCCACCATCCTCTGTGAAACTGAATTTAAGGGCCACAAATTGCCTCTGGATATTAACACGTGCAGACCCCCTTCCCGTAATCCAACTGTACTTTTATTTCTGCCATTATAATGAAATGGATGTTGTGAGAGTACTAATCCCTTGCTACTAGTTCTTAGCAAAGTTTGAATTTCTTAAAACAAGAAAAAAAAAGCTTTTTTTGGAATAGGTGTTAATAACCTTTTTTTTTTTTTTTTTTAGATGGGAATCACACACCAAGCAGGGAATCCATATGCAAATGAAAATGGGTCAGATCGATCTCAGACTACTAGCAGAAAGAAGAAAGAATTCTGAAATGTGTATTTATTACAAACAAACAGTGGATTTACTAGGTACTGAGGGAACATATTTTTTTTTTAAGAACCTTTATGTGGCATTTGGAAAACCTGACATTTTCTTTCTTAACTAATTTTAATTGGCATTATTCTCCCACTGAGCCAAAAGAAAAAAAAATAGACTAAAAAGGAAGGCAGCAGCAAAACATAAATTAAAGTAGAAGCATCTTAACCAAGGAAAGCTCAGATAAAAGGCTCTGAAGCCTGTCTCACAAATGCCATCTTCAAAGTGGGGTGGTCCTCAGGCAGTGGTGGCCCGTGCCTGTTCCTTGGCCTCTTTACAGCCGTTGACACTGAGCTGCCAGTGGAGCAGCTGTCACTTTTTACCAGCCTGCTGCCTGCCAGCAGCTGGCTCCAACTGCTGCTTTTAATTACATTGCTGATTTCAATTGGATTCCAGTTCACAGCTAACAGAGATGTTTTATGGTGGGGTCTTCACACGGCTCTAGGAGTGTTTCAGGCACCTCTGTGTTCCAGAGGTCTTGGCAGAAATATCAAGCATCACCTTAAAAGTGACATTTTCATCCCTATTACTTCCAGGATCTTGCTGCCACAATGGTTAGAGTTATCTGGATTTCTAGCTTACATCTATCTATGGTGGATTCACACTGCTGGTGTGTCGACTTTGTCTCTTTGCTGCTCCCTCTTTCTCTGGATGTTAAAGAATCGTAGAATCAGGTTGGAAAAGACCTTGAAGATCTCTGAGGCCAGTCCTGTCCCCTTGGGTCCCCACTGGGGCTAACGAGCTAAACTAACTCTTGTGGGTTGTATTGGTGCTGATGGGGGGAGGCAGATACAGGTTCTCTCTGCTCATCTGAGCAGGTTGGGATGCAAATTGCCCCTCTCCTGGTGCCTGCAGGAGACTCCACAACCTCCCTGGGCAGCCCATCAACCAACCCATCTTGGTGAGCCCAGTGCACCCAGAGACCATCCTGTGGCTGATGTGTCTCTCTGGCCATCTGTGTTCATGTTCCCCAGAGGCTGGCTTTCCTGCATGGCATGGGAATTCCCAGACAGGCATGGGAGCCCAGGCAGATGCTCAGGGGCCACAGGACGGGGCTGTGGAGCTCTCCCAGATGGAACACAGCTGTGCCTGTGCTTGGAAGGAGTGACCTAAATTGTACACAGTATTCCAGTGACGTATGGCCAGCACATCCCTCTCTGATGGAAATACCCCATGTGTTTAGGAGTTGTGCTTGTTTACCATAGCTGCTTCTCTTTTGGGGCTCAAGCTAGCCATGAATCCGACTGAACCTCCTAGAGTTCTCTCCTCCACAGACAGCTGGCAAGTGCCAGTTTACAGAGATACTTTTTTTTGCTGCCAGCTTCATGAAATCGAGGTAAGAAATTCTGGATTTCATCCTCTGTGCTGCTTCAATCCTTGAAGTCAGTCCTTCCAGTGAAGACTCCATAAGCTCATTCCCAAAATTTGCCCTTCAGTTTTCCATGCCATCCCTGCTGACCATATTCCTGTGATAATGTTTGATCATGATAACCAGCAGACAGCAGATAACCTGCTCTGATGTAAACTTTCACAGCTTTTTCTCCTGTCAAAATAGTGCTGG
Organism: Ceyx melanurus; assembly: GCA_024611195.1. NCBI lineage: Eukaryota > Metazoa > Chordata > Aves > Coraciiformes > Alcedinidae > Ceyx > Ceyx melanurus. Next base: position 53,977 of record JANHGL010007247.1, on the reverse strand, counting down.
TAGTGTCTCCAGTTAACGTTCTGCCAGAATGTAATTAGAAATGCACATTTAAAATGTGATATTCCTTTAACTACTGTAAACATCTTTAAAAAGAACTTAGAAAGCTTTGCTTAACAATATGTCTGTGCTTATTAAATAGCTACTCTTAGACCAAATTAACACTAAAAATGTATCATAATGTAAAAGATATACATGAAAGGTTTAGATTTCCATTATTATGAATATTCTCCCTGTTTCACTGTGCTTAACTATGTTTCCTATCTACAGATGACTATTGTGATAAAGTATACTCCTCTTTCTCAAGTGAGACACCAGAGAGAAAGAAAAATTGCTTCTTGCCATGACATCATTCCCATGGAGCTTGCCTTTAAAGTAATTTTGGAGTCACCCAGAGAACTGGGCATTGTGTTGCTACCTTCTCAAGGCAATCAGAGCTCATTCCCATCCCCTCTTTCCAGCTTCCATGGCTGTGCAGAAAAGCTGAGAAGCAGAAACCAAATGCAATAGTGCATCTGCAAGCAGTCTAGGTAACAACTCTGAGAGATGCAAACTGGGCTACATCTCACATATGTTCAGTGCTGGTGATGTAAGTGTTGACATTGTCATGGTGACAATTAAGAAGCAAGAAGGGGAGGATCCTAGATCTGTGTGGTTTAATGGGAATATTTTGGTGCTAATAGTCATCTCTTGCTAAGAACCAGCCAAGCTTAGGCCTGGCAGTCTCCATGGGGGTTTTAGGAGCAGAGCTTCTGTACTGAGAAGTCCTGTACTAAGTGGTCCTGTTTTCCATGAGCAATAATTCACCTGGACAGATGTTTCTTATCTAGTGGGTGCCACCATCACTTTGGCCATTTGCTCTTTGATAAGAGATGATCAAACTTGAGCATGTGGCAGTAAGAAGGGGTGATGCAGCCACCAGCATTTAATGAATCACTTTTGAAGGTGTTTGAGAGATTTTCTCGTTTCTAAGATATAATCAGGCAGAGAAGGACTTGATAAAATATTTATCCCCCATTCTGTGTGTAGAAATTATTTATTTTATTTGGTGTTTGACACGTTGTTTTTCCCATTTGGAAAGCAAGCCATAAGCACCTGTAGGGAAGTGTCCCAAAATGACCTGATATTAAAGTTGAAAAGATACTTCTTTGGTCAGCTGTGGGAACTGTAGGACCTGAAAATATTCCTTCTGCAAAGTTCTGCAATCAACTTTTTTCTCTTCTAGAGAGCTTTCTAGTAGAGAATTAAAGTTGCTTAAGTATATTTCCTTGAAAGGCCCATTCTAAAAATAAGAAAGCATGATAAATAAGGTGACATTTATATTCAGCACACTGCTCGTTGCCATCACAATTCCATAACCACAGCCTTCTTGTACAGACATTCAATTTAACAATACATCACCTTTGATTCACAGCTCGGAGTAGCTGAAATATCCTCTTGTAGTACTTGCCCTTGGCCCCCCAGGAACTTGACATTTTACCTGAATTACACGCAATGAGTAAGCACTCCGAGCACTGCTCATGTCACTAATGTTTGTGTAAGGTTTAATTTAGCACTGCATGTTATATTGCAGCCTTCACTTTCTGGGAAAGGTGATGTGAGGAAATTGTTTTGCTAAGTAAGGACTGCAGAATTCATCACTTGCTGGGTGTTATTTTGATGTACTGGGTTTTTTTTTAATTCTAAATGGATTTATTTATTTTTTTTTTGCTATTTAATGGCTGAACAATGTGATTCTGGAGTTCAGCCTGGGCAGTGGTGTCCTGAAGTACATGAGGCTGGCAGTACTAAAGAGGTAACTAGCTGCTCTCTATGGTCAGGTGTGCTGTGCGTTGGGGTGAATAATTCCCTTTCATATAAGTTGTTTAATTGAAGCATTTCTCTCCCTGTGTGCATTTGAAATGTGAAAAAAATTAATTCCTCTTCTTCTCATTGTCATATTTGTAACGGGATAGTGGTATAAATGTGTGTGCAGGTGCCAAAATACACTTGTATTTTGGATATGTAATCCATACATAATATGGATGGTGCCTTTGTTTTGGTTTGGGTTTTTTTTGGTGGGAAAATGAAGTGAAAGAAACGTGTCCATCTGGACTATTTGATCTCATTCATCCTGGTATCCAACATAACCTGGACATCAAAATGTCAAGGGAGACTGTGAGCAATCTGAGGTCTGACTTAGGCAAATTTTCAAGGATGTAATGAGCAAGAACATACTTGAAGAAGACTGTTGGAATTCCTGGTCCAAGCTGTGGTGTCTTAACTGTGGTGGTATGAATGGTGCATCAGAAAGTGAAGAAACTACTGCAAAGCACCTTCTCTTAATCTGTGTTAGTGGAAAGGTTATCAATATGATTTTTCACTTCAGCAGCATCTCAGTCTCTACCTCTGAGTCCTGCACTTCTTTCTGTGACGTGTTGGTCCTGTGATTTCAACCCATTTCTCCAGAGTGGCACTCCTCCCAACGCCAGCATCACAGGCATGGGTGGATGTACATCTGCTTGTGGACCACTGGAGACCAGTCTTCACCCAAATGTAGCTGCAGACCTCCTCAAAGACAATTCCATTAATAGCCACAGATGCAGAGCTGCTGAGTGTCTTATGTGTTGGTCCAAGAGGAATTCACCGAGGCTATCAATGAACTTCACTCAATAACCACAAGTTCATAACAAATGTTGACTATTACTAATACAGTACAATACAAATTAATGTGTTAACAGTGCAGTTGTTGTTTGGAAGCAGCAGTATTGCTTATGACAGAACAGTTTCTATTTTCCTACTACAATTTTCACACATTAGTATTCATTTAAAGTGAAATAGAAATGAATAGCCACCCAGGCTTTGCAATCTGGACGTTTAATAGTTCCCTTATACATCTATTTTTTATTTCAACTTCTTCACTCTGCGTGTTTCTTCTCTCACTCTGTCTCCATTAATGTATTTAAGAAATGATTGGGGTTTGTTTTGTTTTTTTTTTGAAACACAACTTCAAAAGAGAAATGAGATTTTTCCCAGCTTGCTGCAATCCTGGGTGGTATACAGTGTTGTCACTGGCCACATCATTGAACATCATTGACAAATGCTGCTTTAAAGCTTCTATTGAAAAATCAGAATATAGGAGAGCAGCAGAGCCTTTCTGCTGAGCTGGATTTGCATTTGTGTGATGTACAGTTAATAACTGGAGTGATCTTGTTGCAGATTGATTACTCTCCTTCAGCATGTCCCTTGTTTTCTATGCCATTATTCACTCAGAGGGCTTAATTAAATGAATCAGAGTATAAGCACATATTTGCTGCAACAATCACAATTCCCCATAGATAATTTTCTTTGGCTTGTCTTGCTGGGATTTCCAGGAAAGTTCTCAGAATCTGTTTCACAGAATAGAGGGATTTCTCTTTTTAAAACCCTTTTTTGGTGTTACACAAATTTGAGCCCAGAAGAGTTTAATTTTTGAGAAATAACCATGAATACTAGATGCATGTGTGTCTCTATAATAACAAAATCTTCCGAATAAATTGAATTTAAGTTGAATCTTATTTGATTTCTGTGGTTGGCTTTGGAAACATTTGGTAGCTATTTTCCATTGAAATTCTCACCCGCTTGGGGCAGCAATATGTTTAAATGCTTCTCCTGTTCTTTCTGCTCTGTAATCTTAATTTTAACTCATTATAATTTATTTATTTTTTTCATTTTCCTATTTACTCTGTTGTGTGCACTTATCTTTCAGTTGTCAATAAATAATCCTGCATTTACTATTGGTGGTCTTGGCGTCCATATATGTGTTGAAGGGGTGCAATATATAGCCCTGTAAAGAGCATTGGTCTTCAATTTTGAGAAAGAGAGAAGGAGGGATTCTCATTTACATCCATACTGCAGAAATTAAAATGTGGCCTCTCTGTTGAAGAAGGTGGCTGTGATTTTTCAAAATGACATGTAAGGCTTAGATGACTCAATTTATGGGTTGCTAAATTGGGACATTTTTTTAAGAAACAAGTTTTTAGAGAAGAAGGTTCAACATCACAGAAATTTTAACAGGACAAGCTGTCCCCAAAGAACAAAAAACCCTTCAGCTGCTGCCTGGGAATGCAGGGCAGGTCGCTTGGTCTCTGTTGCATTGTTGGGTCAAGATGCTTGATTCTGCATTAGTCATAAATGGAGGTGTTCCATAGTGTACTGAGATTAAAGAGGTGAGGCACATGGAACGAGTTAAAAGGGAGGAGTTTTGCTATTTTGGGATTTCTTTTTGTTTTCTAATTAACACAAAGATTAATTAAAGACCTTTCTATGACAGCAGGTGAAACCTTCCTCCACTGACAATGTACAGGTGCCACTCTTTATCAGGAAGCATTAGCTGGGGCAATATAACCTGTTAACAGTGGCAGTGCTAACTTGCTTCTTGCCAACCTGGATAAATCAAAGGTAAGAGTGGCTCTGACTTCTTACACATTTATAGACTTGCATCTATTTTTGTCACCCAAATCAGTGGGTGCATCCTGGTCATGTCTAAGGAGATTTATATCCAACTCCAAGATCCCTCAGTGGCATTTGGTGCAGCTGAGTGTTTGCTTAGGAGCTGCAGGTGATATCTGGTTTCACGTGGCAAACACAAAGTAAAGAGATCCTGCTTCCAAAACTTTAGGCTGAATTTAGAGGAAGCTCTAGATGGAAATGATCATCTAGCCCAATCCTTGCCAAAGGAAGATTGTATCCTGCAGGCTGTTTCCTAGCATGTGCCAATCTGGCTAGAAAAGCACCAGGCAAGTAGGATCCTTTACTGGGAAGAGTGTGGGAGACTGTTCCATTGTTTCAAAGATGTGATGCCAGTCCATTGTCTTCTGAAATTCAGTGGTGTTTTTTTTTTCTTATCTTATTTACATCTCATCTGTGATTATGTTCTGAGATACCAAATTAAAATTAACACTTTTAAAGGCTATATTGCAATTGGCTATTGCAATTCACCTTTCTGTCCTTCAGGTGAACAACATGGGGTGTTGGCGACCCCAAGGGAATGGGCTGCACAGCTGTATGACCAGAATTATTCCATGTCCCAGGGCAAATGCTGGCTATAAAACTCCTCTTGCTTTCTTTATCTGGCCTGTTCTTTCCTAATTAATCTGTTCCCCCATCCCATCCATCTTTTGGTGTTCATCAATGAATGTTAGCCAGCAGCAGTATCAACATTAGTAAATAGTGTGGCCAAATAAGAGTGTGGAGTGAATGCAAAACAGGACTTCTTATATTTAGTTTCAAAAATTACCCATATACCCCCATCCATTTCTGATACAGAATTTTAGTGATGTTAAAAAAAAAGAACAATAAAGGGGAACTGTTTTGGTACAAACACGAGTTTTGGAATGCAAACATTTTGAGCTATGAGGCTCCATTAGTTCTGCAGTTAGCAAATACTTCAATTGACACTGTTGTCAAACCAAGGACATAAAACTGAGAGTGTGATATGTTATCTGCTGCCAATTACGTAAGTTCATGATGCCTCAGTTATTGCAAAAAATAAGGTCATGACTCCTAAACCAACTCCTTTTGAAGTTGCAGTTCTTCATAAAGCCTCCTGCATATTTGTATATTTTAGTTGGTTAACTCTTAACTGAATTTATGAGGGTGCTTATGAAAATGAAGTATGATATGGCTTTAAAGAAAAAAAAAAAGAACCTTGCAAGGTCTCAGGAATCCTAACTTGTTGACATCAGATGCTTATAGAGAGGTGAATCTGTGTGAATCTGGATTTTAGTTCCTAATGAAAGAGTTTAAGCAAAGTTCCTTATCAAAGGGCTGTTTGAAAAGAAATACTTTTGACCACCAAATATAAACATTACACTTATTATGGAACATTATCTAGTGGGTAGGTAAAAGGACTAGGACTCAACCTAGTTCTTGTTTCACCTTTTATATGGTCTTTTGTGGTAATTTTACACTAATCACTGAACTTTTCTTTCTGATTTTTTCTTTCTGTACAACCAACTATGAATGAATGTCATATTTGTCATATGAAGATGGTATCTAAGTAGTAGACTTAAGCCTCACTTGAAAAATGCCAGGAAGGGTGTCAGAGGAACAAATTACTCCATCAGAACTGGAACAGAGTTCCTTCTTCGTGTCTGGGGCAGAAGTTTCAGAAATATTAAGAATTAAGCTATCATGATGCTAAAGATGCTTAACATCTTCATCCTGATGCCAAGGATTTGTTAGAGGATTGTGTAGCAATAGGAATGTTGGGATATTTTTTCATTAAAAAAAAAAAAAGTATATTTTCAGATTTTGATGGAAGCAGGACCTTTGGAGATGATTTGACAAAGCCTTCCCTAGAACATCTCCTTGTTCTGCCTCATCACAGACTGAAAAACAAATGTTTTGTGGTCTACTAAATGACTTTACTACAAGTCTTTTTTTTTTTTTTTCTCCCTTTCCTTGAGTATTTGGGATTTGAGCTGCCTCTGTTGCTCTGCAACTTACCAAGTTTGTATAAATAGTTACCTATTCATCAGCCTGGAGAAAGACCAATGCAATAGTCCAATGGGCAGTCTAAGTTCAAGTCCTTGTTCCAATTAATGTTTAATTATTTATACAAAGTGAAACAGGTCCAACAGCAGAGAAAGAGGAAGCTGTTCTTCAGAATAAATGATAGTTTGGTGGCCAGAAAGCTCGCCTGGGATGCAGGATTCTGACATCCAAACATTTTGCAGAACAGCAACTTGAAATCTGGGCAGGAGCCACCAGTCAGTGCCTTGATCTAACTGGGAAGGGTGACAGTTTTCTTGCACTTTGATGTATTTCAAGGCATGAGAACCTTTCCTAGGTAAGATCTTAACTGTTAAGTACCTGAAAAAGGTTCTGGTCCCGGCAGGATTTATCAGTGAAAAAATGCATCACCATAAACTCTGGGCCACGACTAGAGGTTTCACAACCACGTAGGTGCAGAATGTTTTGGCCATTGTGATGATCCCTCCAAGCCCTGTGTTTGAAGGAGAGGTCAACCAGCAGTTCTGGAGGGCAGAAGTCTGGGGAAGCCTGCAGAATGCCAAAACATATGTTTGCCTAAGTGTCAGACTTGTAAATCAGCTGCTGTTACAACAGTTTAACAATGGGGAACTGGTCACACACAAACACTGGGTTGGGCATCAGCCTTATGAGTCTTGCTGTTTTTAAACACTTCAGCTGACATGGATATGAAACTGGGGCATAAAACCAGGAGCCTGCCATGTGATCTGCTGCCAGTTGACTTCAAACTACCACATCTGATGAGGAAAAACAGAGAGGAAGTGGATGGAGAAATGGGACAGGTCATCTGGACTCTGATAATTAATGTTCCTTAGAAAATAAAAGTTTTGAAACTTTCCTGGAAATGAAGTTTTATGATCTGCTACAATGGCCCACAGGGGGAATGCTGTAACCTACACATATTGACAATTGTGGTATTACCAGGCAATTCATTTTTATGAGTAATTTCCAGAGCAACCCTCAACCATGCAGTCACGCATCCAGTGTGCCATACAAGAAAGGCTCAGCTAGAGGCCAAAGATTATACAGATTTATTAATATTTGGGAAAAAAAAAAATAAATCCTCACATCAGAAAGCAAATTGAGCAACAGAGAGGGGAAGAAAGAATGGCCTTGACAACAAAGCTTTCACATCTAAGGATGTGATCCAGAGCACAGTGAACTCAATGGAAAAATTTCCTTTGGTTTCTTAAGGTGTCAGATAGATCTCAAAGGAACAGAAACAATCCATCTTATACCTTTCCCCCTCCTTTATCCATCTGAATGGGAAACACATTCTTTTTACTTAACTAGAATTGTTTAATGACCAAGCATCACAATCAAAATGTTGATTTTACTTGATGTTAGATCCAAGAATCCCTACTTAAGCAGCCCCAGAAGTGCCTTGACTTTTCCAAGGGCTGAGCAACTTGCAAATTCTAACAGCACCTTCACCTTTTTATTAGACTCAGAACAGTCTTATCCTGTACTTTACAAACCCATCCTGCTTTCTCCTTTAGAGACAGAGAATAATGGAGCAGTTGGATCTGTGATCTTGTTTCTCTTAAATCCCTCTCCATAAACACTTCTCCTGTGAAGGTAATGACCCGTTTAGTCTTCCATTTATATCTAGTCTAAGTAGTTCTAGCTGTTACTTTTAAACAGCTATTAAATACTTCAGTAGTTCTTAAACCATGCCAAGGAATACTTGGAATAAAAGAACAATGGACAGAGATGACTGAAAATGAAGTTGTAGAGCAGAATTTGAGCATATATCATTCCGAAGAAAAAAAAAATAGTTCTGTCAAAGTCCCTGTTAGGAGCTGTTAGAGAAAGTGATATAGTTTTCATTAAGTACAGCCACATAGTTCATGAATCATGGCCCCTAGTGATACATCTCCAAGATCAGCTTGGTTATCTACTTCAAAAATCCTGCTTTCTGTGGGATCAGAAATTTGCTGACTAATTTAAGTAGTGCTTGACAAACACATCCTGCTGTGATAGAAACTCTTATTTCATCCTACACACTGAAGACCATAACTTATCTTAACACTAGGCATTGAGCAAGGCTAGCTGTGGGGAAGTAGAACTACTAGGGTTTCTTTTACTACCCAACTCAGCTGAAATCTCCAGTCAAGCCAAGCCAGCTTTAAGTACTCTGCGGAATATTTTCTTTAACATGGTGTGAAAGACCAAAGCTGCTTTATTGCAATGGGTGGGTAAGTTACTAGCAAGACATGCTGAGATGAAGAGTTGGTGACAACACAGAGAAAGAGGACTCCACATTATTCCCCATCACTTTGGAGATTCAAGAGTAAACTAAATAAAGCCAGAACATTTTCAGTGGAGAATGTGCAACGGAAAAGTCCTGCCTGGTGAACTGCAGTCTTCCCTGGGACCAGGAGGTCGGGAGTGAACACTTCAAGGTCCCCTAAGCACAAACCCCTCACCTTGCCCAGGTGATTGAAGTGCCTGCTCCTCATATTCCTCTCCACTGGGATGCCATCTGCATCAGAAAGCTGGAATTCCATGTTCTGAGAAGCTTTTCCTTCACTGGCATTGAAAGCGTTGGCTTTGGGGGTTTGCTCTGTTTTGCTTCCTCTGAGCCCCTGAAAGGTGGTTCCAGGGGACACAGTTGTCCTTGGCTGCCTACACATGTGGGCATCTCCTTCTGCAAAGTGATTCTGACCTACAGGACACAGCATCAGCCCTGTCTCAAGCTTTGCAAAAGAGCAGAAAATATGCAGCAGAATTGGTTAAAAAGAAGATAATTAATAAAAAAGGCAGCTCTCTATTACAACACTGGACACTAAACACCAGTTCCAGCCTGAAGTCTGTCAAATGCTGAAGCACAGATAATGCATTTGGAGTTTTCAGTTTAACTTCTGAGGACAGTGGGAATCCCTCTGGGTTTGAGAAGCCACAGCAGGGGCTCTTTGCTCAAGGACAGGTAAACACAGAGTCATTAACAGGTTGTAAAGGAGAACTGAGCCTACCCAAGGACTTGTTTTCTCATCTTCCTCCTGCACTACCAGCTTGAACACACCTGTAAAGATCCCCCGGGGGTCCTGCAGTTTTCCCTCTTTGGCTTGCCCTCAGGATTTGTTCTATCATGTTAAATATGAAGGAAAATATGAAGGAGGAGGTAAATATGAAGTAGTTCTACCTCTATGACAAGATTCACAGGTTTTTTTCCTATGGATCTGGAACAAATGCTGCTGGATTCCCCAGAAAGAAAAATACCCAACCATACAAGATGCTTTTTGATGCCTGCACACTGGAAGGAGATCATTATTGATTTTGCTCTAAAACACAAGAGTATCTGGATGTATTGAGGCAGATCCAGCACATGACTACACAGCTGATGTGTACATTTCTCCCTTTGCCACTCTCACCAAAAGGTTCATCAAAGCTGTGGAGATGTTTGATATTCCTGGTGAGACGAGGTCAGTGCTCCTCTCTTGGAGCTGAATCATGTGAATTGGAAGCTGAAAGGGCATGGGAGAGAATAGGTACTATTTTTAGCACAGAGACATTCTTCAATAGCCCTGACATCACTGGGACTCTACAAAGAGAAGTCTCTGCTGAGGACATGGTTCATGAAGAGATGTGGAGACCTGCAAATAGCAGGCTACCCTACACACATGTCATTGACACTGATTTGCATTTGGATTTTATTATATTTAAGTGCTAATATTGCAGACTGATTATTTTTTCTCTCTGGGCTTTTAGGGAGTAGCACAGATGGTGACTTCTCTCTCATGCTTTGCCCTTTTACAGTTGTTTCTAGTGACCATCTGACTGCCTTCCTTGTGCTTCTGTCCTTTTCAGAGTGCTATTGATTATATTTACTACTCTTTGTGGGAATCCAGCATAAAGGGTCAGCTTTACAAGCCATCATGGGCTCCAGGTATTTATTTTTATCCACCTAAGCAATTGTTGCTTTGAAAAAGAGACCCCCAGCTTCCCAGGCTGTGTGGAGCTGACCCCAGTTAGTCCAAACTCCTTTGGCCTCAGTGCAGCTCAAGTGATGTGACAGCCCAGTCAGCCCCTTTAATTCCAGTCTTTGTGAGGCTCATGTGATAATCATGCACTTGGTCTGTGAGAGGAGCCTGCAAAGAGCAATTCTGTCTGGACTTGCTCCCTGCAGCAGACCTCTTTCTTGCCTTCTCTCTTCCACCAGATTCCTTTCATTTTGTTGGTTCTATTCAGGAACAAAGAGGACTTTGTTGAATTGCTTTTGTGGTTTATTTTCCTGAGCCTTGGAAGATAGCAGACTTTTGCCACTGTTTTATCCAACCCTTTATCACATGCACAATACCCTGAATGCTTGAAGAGGGCTAGTGTGTGTTAGCCTAACTCTATGCTTTATTTTTTTTTCAGGTTGGAAGCCAGGGCTGACTTCTGGATGCCAAGATAGGAATAATTGCCAGTGTAAAAACTCAGGGAGGAGTCCGTCCATGCAGGCTCCAGTCAGAGTTCTGGTCATCAGTAAATTTCATCTTGTTTTTCATGTTCTCTGCTCTTACCAGGTCCCACTCTCTACACAGACACGTGTTTATTTACAGATAAGATACATCCTCAACAAATGATCTTTGGGCAGAAAGGGGTAAAGATGCATTGAGTGGCCACTATAGCTGCTAGTGCTCAGCAGCTTTTATCTGAGCCTGTGGAAGTGTTTTGACATGATAAACTTGCAATCTTCACAGATGCAGGAAGGCTGAAGAGTTAGGTGAGGGACTCTGGTTTATTGATATTTTTAAGTCTCCTTCTCTAGAGACTTTAAACTCCATTTGGATCTGTTCCTGTGTGACATGTCCTGGGTGACCCTGCTCTGGCAGGGAGGTTGGACTCAATGATCTCCAGAGGTCCCTTCCAACCCCTGACATCTATGATTTACCATCAAAACCTGCTCCAAATCTCAAATCAGGAGTGTGGAGCTTAATAAAAAGAGCAGCTGTCATCTTCGCCCTAACCACTGCCCCAGCTGCTCTTCACATGACCCACCACTCTACCTATTCACAACCCAGAACTCCCAACATGTTTCCTTTATTCAATGCATCAAAACATCTTCTTTTTTTTTAAAATAAATGATGGAAAATGCAGCAGTTACTCAAGGCTGCCCTTGAGTGATAGCTTTATCTATTTTGTCTATTGCCAGAAGGACACAGAGTGGTCCTGGAGAGTCTCTCGACAAGGTAATAACAGAGAGTTTCTTCATCAGATCTCTTCCCATGAGGGATGAGGTCTATAATCTTTGTTTTTAGTGGAACAGCCCAACATCTCTGAAGGCAGAGTAGGCGTCAAAATACAGAGCTTCTGAGCTCTGCATGCAAAAGGTCAGGCAGTGTTTAATCCTGGGGGGGACCTCGTGGACCTTGAGGGAATTTCATCAAGGATGCAGTCTGCATTTTGCAATAATCTGTATGAAATAAACTTGGCATTTCAGAGATAAAATTCACAAGCAGTACCATTCCAGTCACCCAATGTTCTTTGTAGATGGGATTTCTGTGACTATTTAAAAAAAAAAAAGGTCTCATGTTCAAAACTGAAACTTTCAGCCCTTACTTGAGCAAAATTGCACAGAAAGCAGCAGGAATACCGCCTGGAGCAGAGTGAAAGAAAAGCTGGAGGATCTGGTGCTGTGTCCTTTGGCTCGTGCTGCAAAACTTCAGCAAATTTGTCTCTAGCAAGCAAAGTGAGCAGTTTTGACAGCTTTTATTATATTGAATTACAATTACAATTAGGGGCATTGATTTGTAGAACATTTGAAAGCATGATAAACACAGTCCTAATGAGAAATTTGTTAGAGTTTGTTGTTTTGGTTTTTTTTTGATAGAGCACTGTTTTTTTTCTTATGCATACTCTAGGTGTACCAACAAAAATAAAAGACCTGGTTATTTGAGGCAAAATTCCTGAAATAGTATTCTCTAAATCTCTAAGCTTTCACTTATTACTTTTTATTCCTAGCTGTATTTGATGATTTTATTGTCCACAAAAAATTGTAAAAGTAATAAAAGAAAATAAAATTGTTAGTGCAAACATAGAATATCTCAGTGTTTTCTTACGAATTAAAGTATGAATTTAAAGTCAAACATACTTTTTCAACATTAAAAATCTTGTTGTACAGAGGATCAATGGTGCCCACAGTAAGGGGATTGCTCTTCTAGTCCTTTTGCTGTTCTAGCCCTTTGGGTGTTTAACCCCAATTTCATCCACTGTGGTGCTTTCTGAACTTTGAAGCCTACTTGTGCTTTAGAAGAAAATAATTTTGCATCCACATGCTCACAATAGTTGTAACAGACTCCTTAGAGCTGTTTGGAAAGCAGCTAGTATATTCTAGGTGCTGCCACACACAGCAACACAAGCAAGATAATTTTGCTTACCCACAGGTGACACTTGCAAGTGAAGGCATTTTGCCACAGCTGTTTGGATTCAATCACTTCTAACAAGGTTCAGGATGGTGTCATTTCAATGAGTGGTGATTTAGCTGAAACCTGCTTGGTGCTTCTGTTGTGTTTCTAGGCTCCCATCTAGAGCAGATCGAATTCCTTTTTTAAATGTGAGGATTGTTAGGAGTTGGAAGGGACCTAAAAGATCATCTAGTCCAACCCCCTGCCAGAGCAGGATCCCCTAGACATATATATTCCCTTATGTCAGTTCCCACAGCCAGACCCATCTATTTCATCACCTGCTTTGTTTTTGATATGGCAATAAAACAGAACCCGGAGGTTACAGCTGTTCACACAAGTGTGCTCACGTGGCCAAGCCCTCCCCAGGGGCACACATGCATTTGCATGCCCTTCACACACACACACATGTCCCAGGGAGCACACATGCTCCCTTGGCATTGTGAATCTTGCTTTTTTTTTTTTTTTTTTCCCCTAATTTTCTGAGCAATTTTCAGGATGCAGCTCAGCTGTGTCACTGCTGTCTGAGTTTTTTTTTTTGCTCACTTCTTTCTTGCTTTTCACCTGCCCATTTCCCTGTGTCCTCCCTGCATGCCTGCCTCAGAACACTGCTGCAGCCTGCTGAGATCAAGCCCGTGAGCTGCCCGGGGCAGGGACACTTCTAGTGATGCTGAGAGCATTGCCTGCTCCCTGCAAGTGCATCAGCCTGGGAACTGGCTCTGTGTGCGTGGTGGGGTGCAGGACCAGATGAAAGGGAGCTGCCAAGAAAGCCACGGGAGCAGAATGCATATGGAAATGAAGCAAGGTATGACAAACATATATTCCTGGTTTAGGTGGGTGCACAAGAAGCAGCTGCCGCTGGGGCATCCAAACCGTGCTGAGAGGAGGCACAGCTAAAGGAATTTTTCATGTGTTGTCACATCCTCAAGGCTTGTTTTTCAGAGCACAGAAGTGCTTTTTATTGTCTTGGAAACCACCTCCTGCACATTTACAACTTCGGATCAGCTTTGCTTGGGTTCATTGGAATTAGGGATAGGGAAATCACGGTGGGTCAATTATCATCTGAGCTACCAGAGCAGAGCTGTTCTATCTGCTGCTTTGCCAACTGCTTTGTTCGTGTTTAAATAACTCAGTGTAATAACCATGTAATTATTGTCTATGCCTCTTAATACACGTTCATATGTTTGAAAAAAGATTTTTAATATTTCTCCTAGAGTTCAAACACCTTCCTGACTCTTTTTACCCTTTCAACCACTCCTGCTTTTCAAGCAGGTCATGTTAAATTAATTTGCTAGATGAAACAGTGGGGGGAGAGTGAAGCTACACGGACTGCTTATACCCTGTTTCTTTTTACCAGAGTGCTTTTAGACTCTTTTGAATCAACCAATTCCCTTAAAACAAAAATATTCCAAGAGGAGGCTTTGCTCCTGGGACCTTTCCAGAAGCACAGTGAGAAAGGAGATGGCAGGTTTGACTCCTTGTACCTAATATAGACTATCTCCAGTGGCTGCTCAAAGTGACGTTTGAGTGTGTATGGGCAGCAGGAGAGGTGTGAATCAGCTGATATGACAGGTAGAGGTGGAGTTTATTTAGCTGAGATGATGCTCTCCCAATACACCCCCTCTCACTGCCCAGCAGCCTGATCTCTTGGCTCACAGCCTCACTGGGAGATGCCTTCCTCTCTCTCCTCCTGCCAGGCACACCCTGGCAGCCTTCTTACTCCATGGGCAGGGTTTCTGCAGAGCTGTGTGGTTAGTGGTGGTGAAACAAGTGGGAGCAGTGGTGGTCATGCTGCTGCCTGCAAGTGGGACAATGGCTACCAGAAATCTTAGAGCATTTTAATGTGCTTGCTGGTGACATGGGGCAAATAATGGTTGAACAAGATGTGTAGGTCCAGCTGTAGCTGCACATCAGTAGGTTGAGTGGTCCATGGATGCAGATGGGGCTGTTGGGTGCAAGTCAGCATAGGTAGTGAGATGTGGGGTCTGTGTATTAATTGTCCCCAGTATTTGTGACAGTGCAGATGGAGATACTGAGAGAAGAATAGCTCTCCTGTTATGTTAGGAGGGAATGGATTTGGACTTCCTAAATCCCAGTGTGTCTGTTAGACCCTACTGCACTCCAGCACTTGGATCTGTTTCTCCTATTATACATTACTTTCCTTTGGGGAATCCCTCTTCCTCCGTATAAGAAACACGAAGCACAAACTGTAACAGGCTCTATTAAATTATCCAAAAGATGTGCTGGAGAGCATCCCTGGAAGTCATCCCTTTGCTCTGAGGCAAGATCACACTTAGCTGGATGGTCCCTGTGAGAAATTCCTGTAACTCTTCCTCAACACCTCCAGTCATGCGTCATCAGCTAGAGAGACAGCAATGCTCCACTTCTCTTGCACTTAATTTGGTTTTTTTCTTTCTTCCTGACCTCAACATTTCTTTGCTGCAAGTGAAGCTTGCACTTTCTTGTCCAACTCTTGCTGCATATGGCAAAGTTTTCTTTTGGTAACAGCCTTTCCTTCATATTGGTCAACTCTTTGGAGGCTTCTTTCTCTCTGTTGAGGCTTCTCTTTCCCAAAGTACTTTATCTTCCTGCTGTGCTCTGCTGGCCTCTCTTTGGCTTCCCTGCACTGCTCTTCTGCTGTGAGTTTTGTGTCCCTGATGACCTTGTTGGCAACGCAGGTCTAACATTCAATGTGTAACACGCACCTAGGAGTGAGGTGACCTGATCCAAAGACCAGAACCCTGGCTGAATTCTAGCATGTGGTTCTCCTAAAGGATAATAACTCCACGAGGATTTGGTGACCCTTCTGGAAGTCCTGGGGGGAAGAGTTCTGGCCAAGGCCTGGGGAGTTCTTCTATGGCATTTTGGCCCTCCCTGCTCCATCTGCTTTCTATTGCACTTGAAAAGGAAATGAACTGAGCTAAATTATTTCAAAGTGACATTCCTCACACTGCACTCTAATTCCATAATTGCCAGCTCCATGCCGTTCCCAGTACTAAAATGTTTAAAATAATAGCCTTTGAAAGAGCCAAGGCTTCGAAAGGGCCATACACCACCTCTGCTGGAGCAGTAAAATGGTGGCAGAATAATTTCCATATGCAGTGGAGGGGTGTTTCGTTATTCTGGGGGTCGAGCATAGTTTCTTCCTTTGCCAGGAATTTCTCGAAGCCAGGAGTCAAAATTACTTTTTTTCCTTTGTGAACTCATTTGAAATGCTGCCTTGACTGATATATCAGCCGTGGCTTGGTCTCCAGTTGACCACTCAAGCTTGATGGTGCACATTTTTGAATAGACAAACAAAATGTTTCGGTTGTTTTTTTTTTAACACAGAGCACTCTCTATCTCCACGTAGATATAGAGGTGAAATGCATTTTCCCTCTCAGCCCTTTGATCTGATTCATTCCCATGGCAGTTCTGTAAATGCCTCTGTGGCAATGATAGCAGTTGCTTGGTTTAGCCTGACATCCATTAACAGCTTCTTCAGTGTGATGTGAAATCTGGGACAAGAAAGACAATTCTTAGCCAGCTGACAGCGGGCAGCCACCAAAGATTTGTTGTCCAGTGGTGGTTTGTCCATCACAGCTCAGGAATTGCTAGCTTAGAGACTTGTAATGAGGTTGGTGCTGGGCTCTGCTCACAGGTCATTAGTGATAGAACAAGAGGAGATGGATTCCAGCTGCTCCTGGGGAGGGGCAGACTGGGCAGGAGGGGAAAAAAAATTAACTGGAGGAGTGGCCAGAGCCTGGCACAGGCTGCCCAGGGAGGGGGGTGAGTTCCCAGCCCTGGCGGTGTTTCAGAGGTGGTTGGATGTGTTTTTGAGGAACATGGGTTAGGGGTGAACTGTGCAGAGCAGGGCTGATAGTTGGATGGATGATCCCAAGGGGCTTTTCCACCCTGAATGGTTCTATGATTCAGCAGGCAAACCTGCAAGACTAATTTTCTTTACTAAACCATTAACTGACTGGTTTGTGTGGCATTAACTCTCTAATGCTGTCTCTATTCGCTTCAAGCACACCTTATATTTTTGTTTATATGTTTTTATTTCTTAAAATTTACCTCTGAAGCAGTTCTGCATTTTTGGCATAATCTATCTACCAGCACGACTGACTTTGCTGTATAGTATGGAGCCCACTTCTGGAACTCATCAGGTTATTGTAAAGACTATTGTATGTATTCCATGAAATGCTTATGTTATATGTATATCTTGCCATACCTTTAAACAACACTCCTGTTGGTTTTGACAGAGAGAATTCAGCTTGCTTTCTTTCTTAGAGTAGAAAATAACCAGAATAAAAATAACTAGTGATCTCTCCAGCAGCGAGCAGTCAGAATTTATGTTCTCAGTGTGCATGGCTCTGAAGATGTGATGATTCCGTTCAGTTGAGCATCAAAAAGATCAAAAGACTTTACTGAAGTGTAACTGTCACTTTGATCAGAAAGCTGTATTGGAAACTCAATGAAAATTAATGTCTGCTTTTTACAGTTGAGGTTCTCTCTATTTCCAGTTGTGGTGTTGGTACTATGGGAAAATAACCTGACCCTGCTGAGTCCAGACTTTGTGGTTGGGTTTTGGGTGAGAGATTAGATCAGGCTTTCCTTTTTTTTTCAGTAAATATAGTTGCCTTGAATTTTGGCTCCATCCATCTGAAGTTGGACTTTTTTTCTTTTTGTCCTGATCAGATGGTATTTCACTCATTCCAGATTTTCCATCTTTCTCAATAATTCCTGAAGTGGATGCTATTTCCTACTCTGGGCAGGTGAAATGATCTAATGGCTGAGTCTTGGAAAGTTTTGGTAGAATTGTGTGGAAAAAGCTGACCAAGTTTTGTGGGAGAATTAATGACTTAAAGTTTGGTTCTGCTGCTTTACAGGAAACAGTGTGGGCTAGAGAAGACTGTAGATGGAGGTAGTTCAGGAGGAAGGCTGCTGGGGTGATGGCAGAGAATGAATCGGGAATGAACAATGCAAGACACTCCACGGGAAGCTGCTGAACAACTTTTCCTTTGCATTCTCTCACTGAGCTGGTGACTGAATATGGCTTTGAAGTGGTTTGTCCCCAGCTAAATGCAAACAGGTGGTGGCAAATCAACCTGATTTTCTCAGCTTCGTTCTGAAGTTATCTATAAAACCCTTGGTTCAGTGTATTCTGTATTCTTTCTTGGACTGGGTGTTAGCTTCTCTGAAAAAAAACCCCAATTTTTGTTCTTTTGCTATTGTGCTTTATTTTTTAAATCCTTCAAGTTTAAAGTTGGGAAGTAAATTTCCTTAAGTCTTCTCTTTTACTTTGTGGTCTAATTCTTAGAGCATTAGCATATTACTCATGATCAGATGGTGATCTCACCTTTATTAAAAATAATATCTCTGAGCCGGTCTCAGTGTAGGACCCTGAACAAATGCCTGCAGATGAGGCATTCTAAAGGCTTTTGTCTCTCTCCTGAATCAGTATCCACAGACATAAACTGTAGTTATATTCAGAGGTGAAACTGACTAGATTTGGGACAAATTATCAGAATTTGGAAGCCCAGCTCTGAACTTTATAGAATTGAAAGTGCTTATTGTAGATTTGAAGCCTGATGGACCAGACCACAGCTTCCCATGATCATAATTCTACTGGTCCA
Source organism: Ceyx melanurus (assembly GCA_024611195.1). Taxonomy (NCBI): domain Eukaryota; kingdom Metazoa; phylum Chordata; class Aves; order Coraciiformes; family Alcedinidae; genus Ceyx; species Ceyx melanurus. The sequence goes on along the minus strand of JANHGL010007247.1, from coordinate 35,460 downwards.
GACATCTTCAGAGGGGATGGTGGAAACCAAGCTGAAATGTCCTTACAAATCTGCTTGGTAGTGTTTGGAGCAGCACTCATCCTCAATTTCTGTTTTTCAGCAGAAATCACCTGACAGTTTTGCTGGTGTTGGTTCTCTTGTGATGCAGAAGCCACCTGCCTTGCTCAGCACTTGAGACATCCCTGGTTCCTCTGTGGGGAGCATCCATGTTTTATATTCCAGGTGACCACTTCCAACAATGGTTGGTGTCAGTTTGCTCAGAAAAATTAAGAGGATGGTTCAAGATTAGCTTGTGGCCTGGAGGCTATGGCCAGACACAAGTCAAACCAGAGGATTTGCTGTGTGTTCTGATTATGGAGCAGTTGATAGAGGAATGACACCTCAGGTCCCTTGCTATATCTAAATATATATATATAAAAATTCTTTTTTCCTGAATCCTGTAGAGGATTCAAGCATTCAAAGAGAGTTTCTTTGTTCGTGGGTCCAAGCATTCAGCATGCTGGGCAGACAGTTTGTCTCCACTTTCCTTGGGAGCATCTTGCCAGAGCTTGCCTGGCTGCTTCTGACAGCCAGTATTTCCCACCGCAGAGCAGGCTTCAGCCTCCTCCCTGGGTCTGGTGGCCACCTGGAAAGCCCAGCTTGGACACCCACCATTCCCAAGCTCTGTGTGTGTGCAATGTGGGCCATTAGCTTGGCTTTTGCAAGACAAAAGAGAATAGATGCTCCTGCATTTAGGCTGAGCACCCATCAGCCATGCTCTTTGGCCACACTCTGTGACCACCTGGGCTCCACCATCCGAGCAGTGAGGTTGGGCTATGAAATTTTCCTCCCATTGCCTCAGTTGCTTTATGCCCTGAAGCTTGAAAGCATAAAGCTTTCCAAAGCATTTTTGGCTTTATAAAATGCTTGTAATTCTGGATATTTTTATTACCCATCTGAAGGCTTCCACTAGTGTAACTTCATGGATTTCTAGCAGAATTGTTCTTGATTTCTATCCATGTGAGAAGAGGATTATATTCCAGGACTTTTTAGCCTGGGACTGTAATATTTTCAATTGGAAGCGTAAGCATTTTGTCTATAGACATTTCCAAACCTAAATTATTCTAATCTTTGAGTTCCACCAATTTATTTAATTGATATTTTGATTTCTTGGCCTGTTTTAGGACGGAAATGAAAGTTGAAAAACAGGATTCCTTCCAGATTGGAAATTCTGCTTTTTGAGCAGGTCTGATGCCGCATGGGATTCTTTCATTGCCTAATTTAACATATATATATATATGTGTGTGTGTGTGTATACATCCCTCTGTAATGAGCACCTTGGGATCCTATATGAAAGTTCATTACAGCTGAGTGTTCCTCATAACAGCATTTGGCAATTTACCAATAAATCGAGAAATAGCCAATTTTAATCCATCAGGAATTGTATAGTTACTTCATGGGTAAGCTTCATATTGATCAACTTGTTAAAATACCTTGTAAGAAATATAATAAATACTTGAGAACAGAAGACTTTTGTATTTACAAGCTAAACACAGCTCGCAGCCAAGAAAGCAAGACAAGCAAAACTGTGATACCCAAGTCAGTCTCATGTCCTTGACTTTATTTTCTGTAGGAATTTGGCACGTGCAGACCTACATATGGCAAAATTAGGGTCTTTTGAGCGTGCTGAGCATCCTTTTTAAGCTGTTTCACACTCCCCTCTTCTCCCTGCATGCACCCTCTTCGTCTACAGTGTTTGGAGCTGTTTCTCTGCTGACCTTCATCTCTCCCAAACCAACTTCTCTGCCTTACAGACCTTTGTTTAAAGAAAGACCTATGTATCTGTCATTAAACATTTAGTTCAAAACTCCTGTTTCACACTTTAATTTCCACTCATCCCTCTATTTCCCCTCTAATACTGGATTTTCAGGACTGTTGTTTTTCAGAGGAACCCTTGGAGGGAGAAAGGGAGGACAGAGTGAATCTCTGTGGCTAGGAATACACAGGGGAAAATAATTTAACTTTGTCTCTTGCCCTCCATCTAATACCAGAAGCTTTCTGCGTCTGGATGGAGACAAAATGAAATTTCCTCTTGGTTGCATCATACCTTCAATGCTCCTGTTTCCTGGGGTCAGCGGGGACAATGGGCGTCGAGCGACACTGAAAATCCTTCTTCTTCCTAAGCTCTGCCTGGAAAGGCTGGGCTAGGTCAAACTTGGCCCTGCAGAGATGTAAATCAACTCTGAACTGGGCCTGGATGCACCTGACATATGCCAGCCCAGTGGCTCAGCTAGTCTTTTGCTATTTCTGTCTTTTCTTCAGGGAGACAGCTTGACTGCTTAACACAGCTCTTAATTCTAAGGTCACGATCTGCATGTCTTCAGGTCAGAGGGGAATTTTGGCTTGCCAAGTGTTAAACCTTCTGTGTTTATAAGCATTAAACCTTCATGTGGTTACTGCTCTGCTGCTCTCTGTGTTTTGTTTCAGTTTTGTGAAGACTATGACATGATAGCTTTAGGGCATTGAAGGCAGTAACTCAAGCTTTGTTTGAGACATCACAGCTAAAAATGTTTTTGTGCTACTAACACATTATGGTAATGTGGGACACTTTATGCTGTGTAAATATAAAACTTGCATGTTATGAGAATGAGATATTTTCTATTTTCTTGCCAAGGGAAATATTTACTTATATTTTTTTAAATAGTATTGATTTGTGCATCATTAGAAAACCACCATATTTTGTTAGATTTTGTGCAGACTGGGGGATAGAATCTTAAATTTATTTAAAAAATAGAAACCACAACATGCAGTGATTTCTATGTGATGTGGGAGTGCTGACCTCTTTAGTCACTTACAAAGCACAGCGTGGCTGAGTAGGGATGGCTGCTTGGCTTTTTCAGTTGCTGCAGCACTGGCATCCTGCAGGTGAGTGGCATGTGGGGAGGACTCTCTTCAGCCTTCCCACCTCCTTCTTTCTCTGATAGCTTTAAATCAGCACAAAATTCTTGTCCCACTGAGCATCTGCTGACCTCAGTGATCTGCTGAAGTCAGTCAGCCTCTGCTGACCTGAGTGATTTCCCTAAGAACTAGCGTGTACATGGAGGCTTTCCTGTCCTTAAGACCTATATTTTAAGGGCCTGTCACAAAACTCACCGAGTTGATGGAAAGCCTTTAACTGACCTAAATAGGCTTTAAATTGAGTCTTACTGCAGAATGTGCTGGTGGAATACAACAGGGATTTGGTGTCCTGACATGTTTTAAGCACAAGTGCCTTTCTGCTTCTGGACAAAGAGGGGAAAGCTGCATTGGTGTGGGACAGTTCCTGATGTGGCTCCAGGGAAATACTTTCATTTAAAAGACCCTGAACAACTGTTCTGCAAGAATTGAGAATTGTTTAAAAAGCCACTTGGTAGCTTTTTTTATCTAGTTACAAACTTGTGTGCAAATCTTATTTCAAGGTTAAGTGGAAGAAACCCAAATACTGAGCTATTAAATTTAATCTCCATCCAGAGTATTGTAACAAATAAAGAACATACCGACCAAAGAGCCATGCAAACATACTAGGTCTTGTAAAATAGTGTTTTTCTGGATTCCAGCTAGTGCCTGGTTGCACATTACATGTTTTTAGGTGGCATTTCTGTTTGATTTTGTTCAGTTCTTCAGCTCTACCTCTTCTTTAGGTGGAGGGTATTACTTAGCTATGTCTGAAGGAATTACACACGAGGTGTCTCTATAGAAAACAGTGATTATTTTGCCTTATATATATTGGTTAAGGGGCAAGACCAATGTAACAAGGTACTTTGACATTTTGTAATTACAGAGCAATTGCTGGCATAGCACAATGTGTTATTTTAGAACCCAAATTCTGATCTCATTTGTAATATGCAACCTTTTAAAATATAAGGAGCTCGGATGGATGTGAATGAGAGGAGGTGTTTACTTCATTCTTTAGAAATTTAAAGTATAATCATAGAAAAACAGGGGTGAGAGTCCTCAACAGATCCTCAATCATTGATGTGGAACAAGGTAGGACCAATTATGTCTGTTTCATCCTTTCAGCTCTTCATTTAAATTGTTCTAGAAGATAATCCAGTTGGGGAAAATCTTTCCCAGATGATACATTCCAATGTTTCACAGGTTTTTCATATGCCAAGCCCCAGTCTTCCCTGTTACAATCATAATCCAATTCCTTTTTGTCATATCTGCTAGGCAATATTGGGCTGCTAATCAGATTTTTACTTAGCTAGGAATCTTTTGCTGTGTTTTCTACATGGAGATGTTCACAGATGTGTTACCCAACAGAACAACTGTAATTTAATTAAGGTGCTATGGAGTGACAAGAACAGAAACGGTTACATCTCCTAACAACAATCATATCTCTGCTTATTTGGATAATAGAAAAGCAATTTAATTAAATGCCTCTGCTCAGTCAAGTGTCAGTTTGCCATTCCTGTTAATGGAGTAAAATTTGACTATTTTCTGAGATTCCAGAAATTGATGTAACTGTTTTCTAAGATTGGCTGTTGTTAGCAGAATGACAGTAATGTTGAATTATTCCTGCTGGGGTGTGACAAGGACTTCTGCTCCTGAAGAGATAGCACTGAAAGGCAGGAGTATGGGCAGTTCCAAACTGTGGTGGCCAGTGTTGAATGTGAAGAGAGTTCAGAGGAGCTTTTAAGAGACCAACCAGCCAACAGAGAGAAGGGGATTGTTCAAGGTTGGACACCATGGACTTGGCAAAGGAGATGAAAACTATCCCTGTAAAGGAAACTTCCTAAAAACGCCTTAGTGTTGGTTTAGCTCCACTGACATTGGTGGGGATGGAAGACGTAGATGTAGTCTAAAGGATTTAAAGCATGAGTGGGAGCTCTCTGCTGGGCCATACTGGTGTGGCTGGAGAAGTGCTCGCACCACAGGGAAATCCTCAGCAAGTATCCCTAGTGTAGATAGGGCCCCATGGTGTGGTTAGGAGTTAAATCTGCAGGAAATAAAAAGAGGGGGAGGGAGTGTGAGAGATGCAGTACAGACCGTTCCTAATAGGAGTAAAACTGCACATAGCCCAGAATACAATATACGGAATATAATTTAAAAAGATGTTTTGAATGAACAATAACCTTTAAATTCTTTAGTGTGTGTTCTCTGAGCTGTATAATGTTCTGATTGTTAAGGCAATTAGCTTTTAAAAATAGTTATTTTTTTAGATTTTAATTACATGCTGCATTTTGCCTTTGTTATTAGATGGGGTCAGTAAGGTTACTGAAGTAATTATTGCGCTCTGCTTGGCACTGGTTAAATCATAACTGGAGTAACTGCATTCAATTCTGTATAAAAAAAAAAAAACATGGACAAATTGAAGAATTTAGAGGAGTGGAAGAAAGATGGTAAGAAGTTTGGCATTCACATCTAAGAGGAAAGGTTAAGATAACTTGGCACCTTTAGCCTAAAGGCAAAAGAAGAGTGTGGGGAACATAATAACAGGAGACATAAAGGAATGTTATAAAGAGGGCAAGGATCAGTTATTCTCATTAGTCAACAAGGATGGGACAAATAATAATTGGCTGCAGCAAAAGGGAAGTTTTAGGTTAAATATTAGGCAAAACTGTAGAAGAACTGTTCAGCAGTTGGACAAGCTGCCAAGAGCCTTTGGACAATCACTGTCGTTGGAGTTATTCAAGGCCAGACACCCATCTACAGGAACAGTTATAGAATAATTAAATCAATCCTGCCACAGGCAGAGGGGTGGGCAAGGGGTCCTTCTGGCCTCCGTGACCAAGATTTTGTTATGGATCTGCTTTTTCAGGATTCATGCCCACCCTCTATTTTGTAAATGATTGAGTCTCCACTAAAAGCAAGGAAGAGATAAACAGTTTAAAGTAGGTTCAGAAAACATGTGAGACACAAAATTACCCCCTGGTTTGTGGCCATGAATTTATTTCTACAGCTTCTTAGAATCAGACATCCTCTCCTCTGCTTTATTCCTTTGAAAAGATGAATTCTGGGAGACCAAAGTAGTAACCAAAACAGAGCAGAATGGCTTTGGACTTACTCACTGCTATTCACTATGGCAGTTTTTAGAAGCTGAATTGTAAGTATCCTCCTCATTGTATTGACAATATGCTCCCCCTTGTCCATACTACTTATATGGAATAAATTTATCATGCCAAATATAAACTCTGTCTTCCTGGCTGTCAGCAGACCTCTTCCCATAGATTCTTTGAGATGATGAAAACAAAGCAAACCAGAAGTAACTCTACAACAAGTTGCTGTGGTACACAAGCTGAACTTGGCCCAAAGATTGGCCTGACCAGGTTCTGCTTCCAACTTCATGGTGAATGTCAAGGGATCACTGCAAATATTGGTCACTGTGTTTACAGGCAGAACAGATAATTTTCAGAGGTACATCACACCGTTTTCAGTGCATTTGAGATTAGAATCTAGCTGCCTGATGGACAAAAACGAGACAGCTTATGTGCACTCTGAGAGGCACTGCAGAGATGATATAAAGGGCAGTGAGTTAATTTGTATTTCTAATAGTGGTCTTAAAGTGGTAATTACATATGCAATTATAAACCATAAGCCCAGCCTGTTTATTTTTCCCCTCTAGTGCTAATGAAAACCAAAATAGTCTCAGTGTTTCATGAGATCCCAAATGCAATGCAAGCAATCATTCATCTGACAAACTGGGAGGCAGAGGCACTGCCTGGCTAAAAAGAAAAGAAAAGAGTACTAGTGACAAAGATTTTTATATTCCCCAGATAATGGCAAAATCATACAAACTCCTTCTATTTCCTAAGCCTGAAAACACTGAGCAACTCCTAGTGTCTGGAATGGCCTGTCTGGCCACACTCTGGCCACTTCTAACCAGTAAGATTATCTCAGAGATACAGGGATCTGGCTGCTGTGGAGTTTACCCCCTTTGCTGAAACAAGAGGCTAGAAAACAGGTCACAGAGCAGGAGGTGCCCCTTCAGTGTAAGTAATAATAGTGGTTCTGGTAGAGTAAGAGTCTGGTTGGGCTTGATCTTAGTCTTTTCCAGCCATAGTGATTGTGTAGTGTGAAGCATGACCCCATGCACAGACTAAACAACCCACTGCCCATCACTGTGAGATGTAGGCTAGGCTGGGCAAAGTCCCCTCTGCAGCAGGTCTGTGTGCAGGATGGGCTGATGGGTGCCCACTTTGATGCCCATCATGGCCCTTGTACACCTAGGGGACAGCTCTCTCTTCTTCAAGCTTTGCCCTCCCTCACTCTGAGGATGCTCAGATCATCTTCTGCAAAGTGTGGAAAGAGAAAGGGGAGATGTTTTTTTGCTGGCCTGTTTTTCTTCTCTCCTGGAGTGGAAAGAGCCTATCTCATAGCATTAACTCTGTATTTCTTTTCTAAAAGCAGACTGTACTTTTGATGAATAACTAATATCTAACATCCATTAAAAACAAGCAAACAATGATCTTCAAATTTAGTTATCCTTGGCAAATATTATTGATATGTATATGTCTAACAGGTCATGCATCTAAGTCAGGAAGGAATGAACCTTTTCTTCTGTAATGTCTATTAATGAGTCTACGTGCAAAACTTGATCCAATGGGTTTTGGAACTATAAACCCTTCCTTTCTTGGCTTAGTTCTTCAGTCTCTGCTCTTTTTTTTTTTTTTTTCTTTTTTTCTTTTTTTTTTTCTGCTGTCTCATCCTGGACTAATTCACATCTGAATGTGAGGGAGAAAAGTACCTTCTCCACCCCTTCAGTGCTGAACTGAAGTGGTCTGGAGGGCCAAGAGGCCAGACACTTCCACCTACAAAAGTGACTGATGTATTGATGTGGAAGGCAATGTAGTCTTAAGAACACTGGTACTTAATAACTCAAAGCTGGTGTGTCCATGCTTTTTCTGCTTGTGGATCTTCTTGTCTGCTAGCACCATTCTGTAACCTCGGGCAGCCTCGAGACCCAACCCCCTTGCTTTTAGGTCACTGGGGAACTTGTGACATAACAGCATGAGGAATCTGCCCACTCTGGCTTTTTCTGTCATGGGGGGTCTTTTCAACGAGATTCTTGCTGCAAAGTTGAAAGAGTAGAGGAGGAAAATCCAGCATGACTTTGGTGTAGTGCAGAAGAGTCATAGGAAACTCACTCTAGAGATATCTCCAGAGACTAGTCAAGACAAAAGTTACAGCACAAGCATTTGGAAGGGGGCCACTGCAAACAATTTGTCCTCATTCCAGTTGAGCAACTGTAAGCAGGGACATTTTCAACACAGGCCATTTAGGGACAGAAGGAAAGATTGGATGGCACTAAAAGAAACTACACAAATACATGGTGATAGGATGACTCGGCCACCCGCCACACATACTCTGCTGCTTCATTGTTCTTTCTCCTATCATCCCGACATCTGAAAAGGTCCCACCCTGGCACAGCAGCATGCCACAGCAGAGACCAGCATAAATTAACTCCAGGTGACAAAATCACCTTCCTCAGATGGCCTTCATTTGGCAGGGAGGGAGGGCAGGGTTGGTAATGTGGCAGGAGATGAGGACAAGGGGATAAAAGAGAATTTTGCTCATCAAATGGAGCAATATAGAAAACACAGGGACAAAACATACTTTGCTCTGGCATGTTTTACACTGTGAGTCTTGGGATTCAAGGGGTGCAGTCATCCTGCGTTTTGAAATGCTTGGTTATGGTTATTCCAATTTCTTTAATCCTTCTCTTTCCTCTTACAAACTGTTCTTGTTCTCCCATTTTCCCCAGCACACCAAAGGCACCATAATGTTCTGTGGCAAGTTTCTGCCACCCTCTCTGATTTGATATTCATGCTGCACAAATAAGAACAAGACCTCCCTCCAGCACCTTGGCATGGGGTGGGGAGCTGAATAGGAGGAATGGTGCATGATAGAAATATTATGTAAGCAAGGTCTGAATGTCTGCAGCTCCAGCTCTAGGCAGGCATTGTCCATAGATATTTTAAAACTGCTTTTTTTTCCCCCCTCCTTTTCTGAACACCACATCACAATACAGTTTCATTCAGTGAAGAGCTGGCATTTGGGGGCTGAATGGCTTAGATGGACTGTTTTGGGATGGGGTGCCTTTCATCTGTAGGTCAGTGCTTTGAATTCTGCCCACATTGTTGGCAGCCATGAGCCCTTCTCTTCTGATGGCAGTGCAGCAGCATATGCAAAATTGTTAGGAAGTCTCCAATCCTAGACACCATGTCTAGATCATAAAAGCTACCGTAACAATTGAGTCTAAATGGCAGCCTTCTTGGCAGCTGAAGCAGAGGCCAAGCAATAAAAGGGCTATGGAGAATGGACTACTGTCTAGCATCTATAAGCTAATAGTGAGGAACACTGGTGAGGGAGTGTGAGAAAGTATGCACAGCCCATGAAGGTTCTTTTGGGTGAAGAAAGAGGATTTCAGTCTTGCAGCCTGAAAGGCCAACACCTTTCAATAGCAGAAGAATCATTTACAAATGTGAGAACAAAAGCATTGTTAAACCTCGTGCCTTTAACAATGGTGCTTCCTGTTGGCATCTTCTGCTTACTAATAACATAGTCCCACGATTTGTATCTCCACAGTGCTGCACGAGCACTAACTAATTAATCCTTTCTCACCCCTCTGAGTCTAGTAGGTTTTTACTTTTAATGCTCTGCAATGGAGATATCTGCCTTCAAACTTCTGCAGATCTGTTTATAAAGGCTACGGAACTACACAGCCCATGGTAACCTTAGGATTTGTGATACAGCTATTCTAGTTCAGGTAGGCAACACCCAGTTACATGTTTTGCTGAACTGAGGTCTTAATTAAAATAAATGAGAACTAATTCTTGGGAAAAAAACCCCAACCTTAGAGCAGGGCAGGGTTTCAGTATAATTACATGAAACAAACAAACAGCCCCTCCTTTCTACCCCCCCAAACAAATCAACTCCCCTTCACGGGAATAATCTCTGGCTGTCTGACCTTATTTATTCAGATGCTGACATGAATCATCATCTGAGCAAGTATTCCCTCCTACACCTGCAGTACTTGGGGTTATAGTTCTCCTTGGTTTTCTGCAGCAATGAGAGCTCAGTGTTACTTGGAGCCGTCTCCATCTGGCAGGCCATGAAGTCCACAAAAGCACAGAGGTCTCTCTGTAAAAATGGAGACAGCCCAGATTGCTTTCTCTTTACACAACATCTCCAGAGGACTCCAGACTCCTCTCTTTTGCAGCTATAGTCAAGTGTGCAGTCTCTTCCCCTCCTATCTATTTTTTGTGTGATGACCTCTTCTTGGGGTAAAGAACTGCGTGGGTGAGTTTGGGGGGAGGGGTTGTTCTTCTCTGGAAAGCCAAATTGCAGGATGCAGCACATCTTGAGCTTGGCAGCCTTTCACGCTTCCCCAAGAGGCAGCTGAAGGGCCCGAGCAGGGGTAAGACGTTATCAGCTCACTTCTAGCGTGCCAGAGCGTATCCTTGCACGCAGAGAGTGACACACTCTGTGCACCATGGTTGACCTTCGTGGAGTTGAACCTTGAGTTCCTTCAGTGGTGGCTCAGGGAATACCTCGTGTCATCTGTACGCCGTTAAAAGGCCGAGCAATTAACAAACGAGTAGCTCTGCAGCCTTAGCCATAAAGCGTGTACAGAAAGGAAGGCAGAAGTTAAACATTATGTTATCTGTCAGTCATCCGCTGCTTGGAGGAAATATCCCATGAGCATGGCTGAGCGTTGGTGTTGTAAAGATCTATACGTTGCTGTTGGAATGGGGTCATTTGTCACCATCTGGGATTATACCAATAGCAGTAGATGAGCATATTCGGAGTACTACGCAGCTCCACGTTCCAGCCATATGGAAAAAGTGTAATATAGTGAGAAATTCAATCCCTTAATAGAACCCAGAGCACCCTCCAGAATGTTTTCCTTAGGTTTATTTCTTTGCAATGCAGGCCTAACAACCACTGATGTAGCATTTAAATTGGAAGAGATGCGACATCTAGATAAGCCTGGAGATCTGCTGATACCAACTGCCTTCTGATAGGAAAATCCCTCGCTATTTCAGTGGAAAAACCCACCAGGTTTACTAGAGCCAGAGGAAGGCTATGGCACAGCTGTGGCATGCATTAACCTCTTTTGACTTTTGTCTCTGTAGACACCCAGAAGGGCTCCTTTATCCCCAGAGAAATATTTGCAAGGAATTTTCACTCTGGAAATTGCCTTTGCACTTAACCTCTTTTACACGTTGCTTATGCAAAATGCTAAAAGCATAAACGAATTGTGACTTGTAACAGGATCCTGATGGTGCACAAGAAAACAGGAGTCCTTGTCTTCTCCCTGTCGTGCACTCCTCTTTAATCTACATTTGTGGTAGAGTGGTTGGGATGACCAAAGGCTTGGAGAATAGGTTGGTCTCTGCAAATTCATCAGAGACTGCAAGACACCAAAGTGGCTCTAATGATGACCTGGGAAGCCAAAATTGCTTTCCTGATGGAGCCAGGATAGACTGTATGAAACTGAATGCTGCATTGATAAGGATTTGGAGTGATGGGAGGAACTCCTGTAAAAAATTAGCTCCACTGATTGAGAAGCAATGATGTCTGGACCAGACTGCTGCTATCTGAGCATCAACAGGAGTGCCTGAAAGAATTTGATGTAATTCTGAGCTTGACATCTCAAAAAAAAAGCTGTTCCTGTGATTTACCTGGCATGGCATTGTAGCCTAACGCCAGAGAAATGCAAATGTTCCCTGAAAGAAGTGGTGGGGTTTCCTGAGGCCAGGAGCAAATAATATATATTGCCATTTGGGAAAGGTACAAATAGCTACAGATCAGTGCAAAAAACCTGCATTATGGATATATCTGCCTTAAGTGCTACATAGTTCTGTGGGCTGTTAACAGATGTTGCCAGAGCAACTTGTTATGACAAGCTGTGTTTTATTTCTGAACCCAGTAATATTACTGGCACCACCTCCTCCATCTCCCAGTGAATGGGAGTTACTTCTGGTTGAGATGGGTTCACAGCCCATCCCAAACAAACACCCCTGAAGCTCCATGTGAGGAACTAATGAGGCTCTGAGCAAAGTTCAAGCTGTGTGACAAATAGTCCTCTTGTAGCCCTCCTTGTTGCTTTACAGGTCTATATATCTGATCAGGGTATTTCAACAGTTACAAGCTAGACCAGGGGTGGAGATGACAGTGGGGAGAGAGATTGGAAGAAAATGAAGAGGGCTGGGGAGAGCCAGAGAAGTTCTGCAAAACAGCCAAAAACTGAAGTAGCCTGTGGCAGCCCCATGCCTACATCTATATTCTAAATCAGACAAAGGAGGGATTTATACCCCAGTGGGTAGCCAAATTGCAATGCAATTGGATTTGCTTGGGTAGATCCCTTTGTGTTTCCTTTTTTTCTTTTTCTTTTTTTTTTTTTTTTTTTTTTTTTGTTGGTAAAATTTTTTAAACTTATCTCAGTAATTCCCAGGAAAAATTTTATAAATCTCAATTTATTTATTTCTATTTATTTTTTAATCAATACCATTACAGCTGTCTTAGCCAGGTTATTTTCCACCTTATGAAAACTTTGCATGTAAAGTCTTTAGGAGAGTGTATGAATGGTGCACTACATGATATCACAGTGAATCAGGCTAGTAGAGGATGAGCTTTTCACACAGTGAAACAGATAAAATCAATTGCAGTGATTTAAGGCAAGTGGGAAAATCTGTGGAAGCCCCCCTCAGCAGTTTTTAAGTCAGAGGGAAATAATCCTGTATTGTGTTGCTTAGTTACTTTTCTTTCCCACTGATGCAGAAAACACTGCAAATCACCTGGAAGAAGAGTCCCACTTCATTGGCCCTTCCTGGTGAGTAGCCAGAAATAAGGAAAAAAGTAAAAAATGCTCCTTCTAATGGAAATGGGTGCAGCTCATGACAGCCACCACTGACACATCTCTCTTGGTTTGTGTCTATCAAATCAAAATGCCACTGTGATGTAGCCTTCTTCATCTCTTATTACAGAATAATAACACCAAAATCCTCTTAACTCTTTTAGAATCCAACTGATTCTTTTCTCCCAAGCACAGTCCTCCCAGTTGCAGGATAGGGAGCCATAGTTTGTGAAAAACAGTGTTCTGGAGAGAGAAATGCTTTGAGGGAGAGGAAAGAGGCATTTCAATCACTGCAAAACCCAGGTCCTTAGTCTCTCTCCATATCTGATATGCTAAAAATAACTATTTGACATGGTCTGTGACCAAGAGCTGCTCAAAGCCAGCAAGGAGTGGCTTGGGCCATTACTGACAAGAGCATGGGCTGATGTGGACCACAACTGGCTTACCCCAAAAGGCAAATAACCTTGAGTGTCTGCTCTCCAAGAGCTGCTGAAGCAAATGGGAGTTGTGGTTGCTCACCACTTGCAGGGATCAGGCTGCTCTGTCCTCATTAGCCATGCTGCTGCTAACTCCTCTAAACCCTGCAATTCCTTTTCATGCAGATAACTTATCATGCAGGAGTATCCCAACACCTGGGCTCTGCTGATATCCTGCCACCTCCCAGCTGAACGCCAGCCCTAATCCTGGCTCAGAAACCACCCCAGCTGCTCTGAGACAAGAGAAAGGAACTTAAAAGGCAGCTTTCTGCACTGGAGTGGGGGCAGAAGGCTCTCCACCTTGTCAATTCCCACAGTCCCCACAGAATGAAAGCCCCTGAAATACTTTCACAGCATTGGTATTCATTTTTGGTAGCCTAACATCTGCGGGTGCCTAATTTTACTAATCCCGCCTGTGACTAGCTCAGGCAGGCTGGCTGGGGTGTTCACTGAAAGACGGAGCTAACATGTGCAAGATCAGGAAAAAAGCCAAACCCTCAACAGACCAATGAAGTCAAACGAGCAGGTTTCTGGGATTTGGACATGTCATGTCTGCCATCTAGTTACTAGTCAGGGCTTGTTCCATGTAGAAAATGAAGAGTAAATAATCCAGTACCACATAAAAGCAGGATAAATTTGCTGGGATTTTGACAAATGAGAGAAAGACTTTCAGTGGCATTTTAATTTAGGTTCTTGGAGAATAATATGATTAATAATTAAAATAAAAATATGTGAATTCCTGAACTTAATTTATTTGGCTGTAAAAATAATTGTATATGCTAAACTAATAGGCAGGAATACAAGCGATGAAGTGTTATTGCAATAATGGAGTTGAAAGCTCTGGGTCCCACTCTTCAATACAATGAGGTTGTTAGCATGAGGTCTTCTTGGCGTGAGACGTGATCTAGTAAAAGTTTGACCAGTGAAGTGGAAGCCAGGACATCATAAGTTCTGTGCTGTTTTGTTCTGTGATTGATTGGATAAGGCACAAATTGGCACAAAGACCCACTTTCAGTCTCAGTTTACCCATCTGTAAATGGTGACATATATCACAGTGATGTTATCAGACTTAATTGTTGCCATGTATTTAAAGCTTCACAGGTGTAAGGTATTGTAGGAAAAATGCAGAGTTTATTGTTCCCAATCTGAAGTACTAGATGAGATTTTCAGTATTTGTAATCTTGTATTTCATCTGCAACTTTAATTGTGAGTAATGTTTTGCCTTTATACACAAACACATGTTCTAGCTGAAAAATAGCATCGTCTTTGCTTTCTAACAAAGCTTTCTGTAGCATTGTTCAGCATTTCAAAATCAATTTGCAGTTCTGTTGATATAGTTTAAATCTTCAATTTAATTAATTGTTCTGAGCCATGTAAGATATTGATTTGCAGACAGTTAGAAAATACCACTTAAAGATATGATGCCAGCAACTTATTCAGGATGTAAAAGACCCCTTAGCTTTACAAGAGCTTGTTACAATGAATGCTAAATTTTTGCACAGGAACTGTTTATTATAATTTTAGATTTTTATAGATTAAAGAGGATGGCCACCCCTATAGAATTACCAGTTTGCTGTGTATAAAGGAAATAATGAGTTAAAGGTTTTCTACTGAGCATGATACTGACTTTTAAATACTGTTGCTGCTTGAATAAAATAGGTTACTGGGTTTATGTAAAAAGATCTAAAAGGGCTGTATGCTGATACTTTTAGTCTCTCTGAGCTCAGAATGTAGAAGCACTCATTGAATAGGGATTGACATGACTCTTGGCCTGAGAGTCTGTCTCAGAGATCAGTTTTCTGTTCCTGGTGTTAGAGAAATGCTCCCTGACCGTCAGATGATGCCCTGGATGCTCCCCTGTAGCCTTGCTGTGTATCCTGCTGCTGCTCACAACAGGATCTCGTTTTGAGGGGATGTGCAATCCTCTTTGGACAGTTGGTGACTCAAGGCAGTGCAACTGCTGGGCAGGACCCTAGTGGGCACTAAGTGGGGTATGGCTGGGTAGCACACGTGCTGAAGATTTCATTGTGTCACAGTGGAGAATGGGGCCTGCTAAGAAGGAGTGGAGCTGCTACTGGACTGAGAAATTTGCCTTTTCCTTCCTGGTTTAGTAATGTATATGAGTAACCTGTGGTTACTCCCTGGAGAAAAACATTTCTGAACACCCTGTACTGAATACATGGGTTAGGAGCTGATGCCAGGAGCGGCCAATGTCCCCTGCTGAGGGGATCTGTGTTTGTCAGGGAGATTGGACAAGTGTCAAAAAGAGAACCTACGTCCAGGATATTCCCTGCACCCCGTGTGTCATCTTTCTGGCCAGGCAAGCTGGCTCCCAGCAGCCCTGTACTTTGGCCTGGGAATGACCAAGGTGAGTTGGAACTGATGTCTCTGCGGCTTCCTTTGAGATTACTCCATCTGCTCAGTTTGCCTCTGATCTCAGCCCTCCCAGATTTTTTTTTCCCTGAGCAAAGCTGTCACAGTGTGTGTGACAAGGAGGCTGCTTGTCCCTGCCAGGGCTAGCTGGGGTTGCCCTGGTCTCAGATGGACAGGGCCAGGGGAGGTGGCTGGCACCTTCTTCCCTTTCACTGCTTGGAAAGGTCCTTTTTAGGCCTATTTCTCCTCTCACGGGTTTAGTCTTCTGTAATTCAATTACTTTAGTGAAGTTGCCCCCTGATTTATGTTGGTGCAAGTGAACAGAGCACCAGCCCTTGAGCCTTTCACCCAAGTATGATGTTACACTATTTCTGGACATCATCATGTGCTGGTTGTGCAACAGATAAGAATAATGCTTGGTAAGTCATTAGTACTTCAATTTGTGCTAAAATCATCAGCTACATCCCATTTAGTTTCTAAAGCCTCCTCATTATTGCTGCAAACATCAGACCCATGACCTGCTTTCCACTCTGTGAGAGAAGGGTAAGTGAATTTAATGTGATCCCTGCATTACAACAAGGCTGCTGCTGCTCTCTTGAAATCAGGTGGTGTCTTATCATTGACTTCAGTGGAGGTAGGATCAGATCCAAATTTCAAACACTTAATCTTTTCCAGCAGAGGAGAGTCAGGCTTAAACTGCTGCACTTCTTTGGCAAATAATGAATGGGCCCTCATTATCTCCGTTAGGACGTGACTTTACAGACAATTACATGCTGTAAGTATGCCACCGATAGACTGGCTCTGTCCTGAACTGTGAAATTTGCTCAGAGAATCAGAGACTGCTAACTTTTCAAGACACTTCATTCATTCTCATATCATGAATGGTTTTGTAAATGAATGGGGCTACTGACCTTGATGATCTGCTATCAGCATTTCCTTTGCTAGGTGCAAGCACGCAGTGATGCTGTGACTACTGAGAATGATTCCTGCATTCTTTCCAGATGAAAAGCCATCCGGAGTAAGTATTTACCAGAGTTTCTCGTTAGATATTATTGTAATCCTGTTCATTTACAAAGATGTTGATGTCTCTGGTATGAAAATAATACGCAGCTTAAGAATCAAAGGGGTTGCTCCACAAGTTTTATGTAGAAAAAAAAATTGTTCTGACTACTTGTTATATTGTTATAAAGCAAGAAATTACAAAGTGCACTTGATTAACTTTATTGTTATTGCACATTAGAGCTGAAATACAAACAGCACGGCAACAGAAGTGGTTTGCCAATGATGGATCTTTTTGTTCCTGCCACATATTCCCTGAACTCTACTTTTTTAGAGGTATTCTGGAGCTCAAATCAGTAGTTCCTTCGTGCTTCTCAAGGGTGGCTTTGAAGGGTGCTGCATAGAAAGCTTGTTGAGAGTACATAAGAATTTTAATGATTTATGGGTTTATTCTTACAAAAAAACTTTTTTGTTTTGAGTCAGATGAATACTGTTATTGCTGTTGTGCAGATGGGTAAATTGAGGGACTCAGAGCTTAAGTAGCACGCACAAGATCACCCAGCAAGTCCAGAGAAAATAGGCTGGAACCAGAACGTTTCATTTCTATTTTCATGTTCTGTAAGTGTTAGATCATCTTTCTCCCATGATTAGCTGCTATTCTGGCATGAACTCAGGACCATTATGATAGAGCTATTTTTCATACAATGGGATGAGAGTGCCATGGCTTTAATTACAAGCATGTGCTCACTATTTTATGGCATTGTGATCGTTATGTGAGGTGATGTGTAAAAATTAATGCATTTTAAATTAGGAGTTTACATTACAAAAACCTTTGGGGTAGGGAAAATTTTCTTCCTGTCTGTCCATTAACTTCAAGACTGGACGTTGGAACCAGTACTCCAATGCAAGACTAAAAGGAATGATCAGATTCTTTTTATTCAAAATGAAAGTTGTTTTAAATAAATGAGGAGGGAATCCCACCTTCAGGAATTTGCAGAAAAGGCTCAAGTGCTTACTGCTGACTGATCACACTCTTCATAGAATTTACAACTGATGGGACACATACTCTTCAACTTGAGTTTAGGAGTGAGGGCATGTGGTTTTGCTCCCAACACTGTGTGCTCCTAGGTTTTAATTTAACCCAACTCTTTGGGAGGACAACGTGATGATTTCAGAAATGAATAAATGATGGTATATTTATAGCTTCTTTTCAAAGAAAAGAAAGGTAGCCAATCCTTATGACTAATAACTATTATTTAAAGTACAATCTGAGATGCTCCTTGTAAAATTTTAGCTAGAGCCTTGGCATGACTTAGTGCCCAAGAAAAGGATATCTATATTGGGAATCAGCTGCTCTTACACAATGTTTGTGATGATTTGGAACCACTTAAAAACACAGACTTGATGATATAATACATTCTTTGGATTTGGAGATGTTCCCCTTCTCCCTGCTTTGAATTAGGAGGATATATTGGTGGTTTAGTTAAATGTCTCTTAGTCAAAATTTTATGTCTGTCTTTCTTGTGCAATTGGAGCCAGATCTATCTCTTACAGTAAAAATATAAAGGTGTGAAGAACTTTCACACGTGAGAGCATTTCTGTATTGGAGTGGATTCCAAACTGTGGTCTGCAGACCACCAAAGACCTGGGCAGTGTCTGCTGAAGGTCTGTAGAGGAGTTGGCTGGTCAGACAGGATCAACAGTTCTTTTTTTTTTTTCCCTTTCTTTTCCTCCAACAGCTTACTGGTGTTACAAGTAGCTAAAAAAGCATTAAATATTTTCCAGCTAGCACTTGTAAATGTTAACAGTTGTACTTGCCTCCAGGCTGTTATTTAGCCACCAAAACCAGGAGGTGGCCTGTGTGATCAGAAAGCAGGGTGAGTCTCAGTGATGAGATTTCTGAGCGTGCTGTCTGCAGGCTGAAACTCTTTAGGAATCTCCAGCCTATATCTTGATTTAAAACCTGTTGGTAAACACAAACCTCTGGCTTCGCTGAGGAGCTGGTTTGTATTTATACCATTGTGAGAATTCAGATATGGCTTTAAGGAATTGTAAATTTTTTTCCTAATTTTGATCACAGAATCAGTTGAAAAAGACCTCCAAGATCATCAAGACCACCCTTCCATTGACCACTAGATCATGTTCCAAAGCACCACATCCACAAAGGTTTTTTCACGCCTCCAGGAATGGGGACTCCACTGCTTCCCTGGGCAGCCTGTTCCAATGCTCAACTACTCTGTGAGTAAAATCTCAACTATGCTTGTATACTTGTCAGTGTAGAAGTTATTCAGAGCTCTTACTGCTGGTAGCACACCCTATAATAGCTAATGATCAGCACAGGGAAGTGCTGATATATATATAAATAAAAATATCTTTAATCTTGCATAATTTAATACTAAAATAAAGAGATAATCTACTATTTCATCACTTAATAGAACACCAAATCGATTTTTTTTTAATTTGAAAAGCTTATAAAGGATACAAGATAACAAGTGCTAGTGATAGTAGTATAATATATACTCTGCATTTGATGAATAATTGTAAACATATGATGAATCCATTTTACTCCTTTGAAACTCCACCCAGCGTGTGCCTTAAATGCCAGAGAAAGAAGCCAAAGTAAAATTTAGCCACCCATATGTGTGGCATTTTTAGAGCTGGTGTTCAGCAAAGACTTTGCTGTTGAAGGCACTGTTTTCCCACTAAATCTGGAAGGCAGAGAACTGTTTCACTCATGTTTTCTTTCTCAGGCAGAGAGCTGCACACATCAGGGAGAAGCATGGGTTATCAAAATATTTTTTGCTATGGAATATACTTATAAATCACGGGTTTCACAATGCCACTTATACAGGGTTTATGATGGCAATTGTCTCCCCGTTACAATTGGGACTACTAAAAGGATTTGTCACTGAAATTCTTGAGGCGAGAATAATCTTTGGCCATTTTCAAACTGATGCAATACAGAACTACAAAGGAAAAATAAAATGCAGTTAAAGCCTGGGCAAATAAATAGATGCAACTCAGAGCCCATTCCAGGTGAGTGGTCTAAAAGAAGCAATTGATTTCAACAGGCATAGTAGATCAATCACTCCTGAACTGCTGAAAGAGTTAAAGCTATTACTTGGGAATCAATAGAAAAGAAAACTATCCATTTGCTCAACCCAGCGATTTGAATTTCTCAGGGTGGGAAGCATTTACTGCCATGAATAAACTGTGAAATGTATCTTTAAAATAAAATTTTAAATTAGAACTGGCAGTTCTGAACCTGCTGTTGGCAGGAGCCAACCTACTGAAAAAGGAGCCTGATGCAATAGACTGTAAAGTGTGTCTGCTCGCTGCTTGAGAATGTAACAATTAAAAAAAATAAAAGAAAGCAACAACAAAACAATCAACCTTTAAAACTGAAAGTCGTGTTTCAACATCAGCATGAGAAGGTTGTTTTTTTTCTCTCTGTGGTTAAAGCAGTTTGGAAGTTTCAACTGTCGTTTCTTAAAGAGGTGCCAAATACAGCTGGTTTCCTGAAGGATGAAACTTGTTTTACAGGAAAAAAAAGAAAGAAAGAAAAGTTTAAAATAAAAGAAAGGAAATAAGCACCTGCTGGAGCAGACACAGCAATCTAAGTACTATTCAACAATCTACTGCTGGGCTGCTGGGGTGGGTAATCATCAGTTGTGACCTGATTCAAGCACTCAAGCAAGCACATGCTGAACTACAGTTTGCTTAAATTGCATTGTCTTTGTTGTGACTTCAGAATGTGCTTCAAGTCGAATATCTGCATTTTAAACAGGGATTATGTGTGACACCTACTTGGCAGAAATTGCCCATTTATTTTCAAATATTTCTAACTGCCTGCTCCTGAGGATAAGAAATGGTGCTAATGCTTTTAAAAAATCCCATCCTAGGCTGAGGAAAATGGGTGATTTTGTTTGTGAACGTTCCAGAGGGGCAGAAAATCTTATATGAAGGGCCAAAAGGTTAGGTGCATAAAGCAAAATGTCCCATGCCACCTGTTTCTGCTCATTCTTCTGTGAAGCATGAGTCCATCTCCACTTCCCCTTCTCCTGTGGTTTTGGGGGCCTTGGTGGCTTCTGCATTCCTCTTCTTCTTTCATGTTGCTCTAACTGTGCTGTCTTTCAGCAGAATCCATTTTTCTTCTCCAGTCTAAGCCCAGTAACCCTTGTCGCTGACCTCACCAGTGTGAGCATGACTCAGACTGGTGATGAGAAACGCTGCTTCTCTCTAATTTGGCCTTCCTGAGGAAGGGGCAGGGAGAGGGGACGGGGGAGATTTGGATATTTCCAAACTCGTTTGCTGGAAGCCTTGTGTCAGTTACGATAATTTGGTGTAGCACATCAATCCTGAGCCTGACTTGGCGATTCCCAGCACACCCCTTGTAGTCTAATTGAGGAACTGCATTTCTGTCAGTCACACACACTGGTGGAAATGCAAGAATGTGAGAAACAATAGCAGCAGGCTGGTACTGAGTCAAAACAGATAAAGCCAAATTGCTCGTTGGAGTGAAAGATAGGAGCGAGCAGATGAGAAGCAAGTTGGTCAGAAACCCACTGCTGCTGGCTGTGTGAACAGTGCACTCGCTGAGCCTGTGAGCAAAGGGCACGGGCAGGCAAAGCAGCAAGAATGCAATTAATCTTTTCTTTACAGAACAGGAAAGATAAGGTCATCAAAATAATATAATAAGCTGCAGCCTGTCGATGGATTTCAGAGAGAGGAGAGCACTCTACAGATAAATCTGTAGGTATAAAAAAAAATAAATAGCCAGGGTAAAATAAACCCATGACTAGGTTAGGTGTGAAGGGAGTGGAGTGTGGACTGTGCAAGAGGGAGGGAGATGATGGCCAGGGTTGCTTGCAGGCTGCAGGGAAAGCTCTGAATCAGTTTAAGATGGCTACCCAGGAGGAGCACATGGTGGGCCTCTTTCTCCTCTGGAGACTTTTTGTTGTTGTTGTTCTCCCTTTCTTGGTGATTTTCTCTAATCTAAAAAACAAGACGTCCTTAATAGAAACAGATGTTTTGCTCCTTTGCATATGGAAAAAAAAAATATATTCCCCCAGAATAGAATAAACCCAAAGAATGCTGAGAGCAGGGATGGGTTTCCACAAAGTCAAGTTAACAAACCTCTTCATTAATGGCCTGACCTAGCTGCTCATTTCCCACCGACAGCCCGTGGAAGCTGTTGCTGCAAAGGTCCATGGTAAGAGCTGTGCCTGAGAGTGGGTGAAGTGTGTGGCTCTGGTAAAGCATCAACACCACACTGAGCTGGCTCACAGCTTTCCTCATCCACAGCCTCCCACTGCGAGCTCATGGTCAATGGCACTTTGTGTCATTGGCTGCAGTGTGACTAGGAATCGCTCCCAGTGTTTAATTTAAAGCATAGCACACACACAAAAAAAACACAGAATCATAACATCCCTGCTACATTTATAGAGCTGCATAAGCCACTGATTAACAAATGGATGAGATACTGAACTTTGCTTTACCATCTGTCTTTAATTACATAACATAACTTGAAGCAATTAACAAGAAAGAAACACTGTGACACAAATAAATAAATCCTATTGATAGAAACAGATGAGGGAATACTTAGGATATTTGAATATATGGATGGAAGTCACTAAATCTGCACAATCTGCACCCAATGATATTACACGTATTATCTAACAGATTGACACTGACATTTGCCAATTATTTTGGAAAAAGAATCGTTACCTGTGGAAATGAGAAGGAACTAAAGGAAAGAGCTCTGTGTGTGTGACTAGAAAAGAAAATGTGTGGTCCATCCAACTGCTGTGATGTCTAAGTTTTGTCTTTCATAGATAAGGGAAATTAATATCAACAGAAAAATATACAAAGAGTGAGGTTTCATAACTGCAGACCTAAAACATAACTCTGCCTGCTTATAAGCATTTAGGCACCAGAGGGGATTAGGCTCTTTAACACTTTGCAGAATTTAGGCTCTAAGTCTGGTTTTTCAGCATTTAAAATACACTTGTTTGCCTTCTCTGCTTAAATACTCAGAAAAAAAAAAAAAAGTGCTGTACAATAGTTATTGAGTGACTGCTGAGTGGATGAAGAACTGACTGATAGTTGTCAAAAAATAGCTGTCAGCTCCAAAGGCAAGTTGTGGAGTCAGTTTGCAGCAATGGGTATTTGGCCTGGCAGGCTATGGGATTGTCCTTAATGATTGAGAGACAAGTACACCCTTAGTAAAACAATGCTTAGTAAATTAGGGAGGAAATTAAAGTCGGTGGAACGATAAATAAATGATGAAGATTGAGCAGCCCAAAGTCGGTGAGCGGGATCTCTGCAGACAAGACGAATTTTAAACAGTGGCTGTATTGATGCATTAGAGATGGAATCCCAAGGGTGCTTCTTGACAATGCTTTGATATCATTGTGGGGAAGAGACTGGATGCAGGACTTGGCCTGATGTTGTGCAAGAGCATTGACATCATTTTTGGATGAGTTAGCAGGGACATCTGAGTTGAATGTTATGCTGACTGTATGGTGGCGGTGTGTTAAAGTGCTGTGGGTGCTAGAAATCTGAAAAAGGGTGGGAGAAAAGTCTTAAGAATCTCTTTTTAGATTGCAGAATATGCTTTGTTTCCCTTATCAAAACGAGATGACTGGATTACAGTGTATAATTACCTTCACAACAAGCAAAAAATTGTCTTGCATCAGATGAATGCGTTACAAGAATCAGTGGGTGGAAATGTAAGTCAAGCAAATTTAAACAAGCAGTAAGGCTTGGATTTCTATCAGTAAGTGTGATGAACTGCTGAGACAAACTGTCCAGGAAAGTGATAGTGGATGTATCAAAACTGGATCCCTTTCTGGAAAATATGTGTCAGCCAAACAGCAAGGACTGGGCTCAGTATATGGGGCAATGCTATGGTCAGTGAGACAGGAGAAGTTAGAGAAGATGAGTTAATGGTCCCTTCTGGCCTCAAAAGTCATAAATCAAGGAAAATGTCTGAAACATTTTAGGCCATTTTTTTCCTATTTCATCCATCTGAGTCTTCCCAGGGAAACAGTGAGGCAAATAGTATCAGGAGCAGCAAGTGGAATGGTCTTGGGAAGGACAGAGCCTATTAAATGTACCTTTCATGTTCACATGCAACATTTTGAATTCTATATATTCTAGATTTGAGGAGCAAGGCTGTAGGCTGTGGTCAGCATCTCTGAGTCAGCACTGGGCAAGCAAGGGAGCTGGGAGATAAACAGAGTGGGGGGGAATGTATGAGAGTGAATATAGGAAGCATTGACTGTAATTTGCTGCTGTTTCAGGTATTCATTCGTGTTGAGAGAAAGAGATTTAATTGCTTTGGCTGGCAACACTGCTGTGTGGACTGAAATGGGAAAAAGAATGTAAACAAAGGGCAATGATCAATTGCTGTGTTATCATGGCTTGGAGAAATGTCTTGTGGGTCATGGCAGGGAACTTTTGACAGACGTCGTTCTATTTAATATCTCTATGGTAATCTCAAAGGAGAGGTAAACAGCACAATAGTGAAATGTGCTGATGATACTAAACCAGGAAGGAATGCAAACAGAAGACAGCAGATAAATGATATCAAAGGACCGGCAGATACTAGAAAGCCGGGTAACAAATACTCCAAACAACTCACCAAAAGCAAAAAGAGGAAAAAAAAAAAGAGAGAAAATCAGATGTATAATAGCATAGACATCCTGGCCATCAGTGCTACTGCCATAGGTTCGAGGCAGAGTGGACAGCAGATCAGATGGGAGTGAGATATGAATTTGCCCAGTGAGAAATGCTATGCACACACAGACGTGTGTCACGAAGCAGGGAGGTAATAGTTCACGTGTCAAGCTCTGTGCTATTACCTTCAACTCTCTGTTCAATATTGCCAGCCACTGGCTGACTGGAAGGAGCTGGAAGAAATCCCACAATGATTCAAAGGCTGGAAAAAATCACTTTGGGGGAAAGACCGAGGCTCAAACCCAGCATCTCATTAAGGATAAACTTAACTTAAAGTGCATGAGCTGTGTGGCTGATTTATAACTCCCTTTACAGCCCTGCAAGGTGGCTTTAACTAGGGAACCACGTATCAGCTTCAGTGGTGCACATGTTTAAGCACTTTGCCTGACTGGAGCAGAAAGGGTTTGGTTAAACCTGCAAGGATACGTGACAAAAGTCCACGAGCCCTTGGCCACTGAAAGGTGCATTGAAATCAGCAGGCAGTCATAGATTTCCATGAGGTTGTGCTGCTGCATTCTTACACACAGAACAAAGGTCTGCAAAGGCTGAAACCGGACAGGATTATTTAACTGGAAGGGAAGAAGGCAGCAAAACGAGGCATTTTGGGTGCATTTTTTGTTTCCAGGTGAAGATTGGAAGGCTGTCAGGTGGTTTTTTCAAGTGGAGTTGATATTGTTGGGGGTTTTAGTGTGGGTTTGAATAAAGCACCAGAGAATGCCTATAAAGCACAGCTTTATGTCTTTACATTGGAAGGCTGGGAGTTCTTCCCTATCCCAAGAATTCCTGATCGTATGGAGTCACCACAAAAGCTCTGCAGTTCAAGGTGGGAGGAATGATTCCCTTCTGAGCTCTGAAATCATCTCAGCAACTGTTCAGAAAAGAATTCCTGGGAGGCTGAATTCCTGATGCCGATTTTCAAACAAAGGAAAATTAATCTTTAAAGACTAGGGCTGTGAAATGCTGAAGAGGGATCACAGATAATGTGGGAATATCTCTTCTGTGTAACCATTTATTGTGCTTATAACTGAGAAATAGCAGAAGTAGAGAGCAGTTTCCTCTTCAAGAATGGCAATCTGGGGGAGTCAGAACTTGTTTCTTTTTGTAAGTCAAGGAAAGGTGAATACCCAGTTTCTTAGACTTTTTCAATGATTGCCACAGACTGAGGGCTTAAAAAAATATTTTTCCTCAGAAATAGAAGAAAAGTACTTTTTTTTGGAAAAGATAACACTTCTGTGTTTCACTTAAATAATTATTCTAGGCTTATAATGCAATAAGTATCACATGATATTATAATTAGCATTAACAAATCACTGTGTGAAAGAAAATGTATTGGATTTTATCTTTTGGAAATTTAATCGTGAAAATAGCATTATTGACTCTGGCAGGGATTTGATCTTGGAAATTTAGTAGTCATTCTTCTGGGCTTGACTAGTCAATACACACAGGAACTTAATAAAAATCCTACTTGATGATTAGGGTAGAACTTCCCTTTACAGATCTTGATTGAACAAATATTTGGAAGTCATGCTTGTCATCACAGGATGGATGTCATGATACAGGGTTAAATTACTCACATGAGTACCAACAGATATTTCTTCTTTTTCCTCTTTTTATTACTCTTTTATAGTCCATTTTTATACTGCACTGCTTCATTCTTTCCCTAGTGCTTTTCCTCTCCCAATAGGATGTCTCTATAAGCTGCTCAAGTGCCTAACTTGCAACCTATTGCTCTCCTCATACAGTTACTTAATTCTAACACTGAGCACTCAGTTCCCTTTGGATGCTAAGTTGCTACAGCAGTGAATTTTTTTATGTGCAGTACAATACAAAAGCTACCAAAAGAGGGCAACATATGAGCCAACAATGAGAAATCTATCCTAACAAGTTTACAGTTGTGTGTTTGTGGCACCCTCCCTCCTTTCTTTTTGATAGAGCAAGAAATTTTAGCAGAGCTGGTCAGGAAACAGAATTTCCATTCTATGGGAAACTCCAACACTTGGAAAAAAAAACCCTGAAGGTTCTGAAGTCTTCACAGATTGAAAATTCAGAGAAAATATATTTGGTATGATGGAAGCGTTCCCTAAGTGTCAAATCGTTCTCACACCAGAAAGCCCAAAAGTTATAATGACATTAAAATATTCAATTTAGTAGGAAAAATGTGAAATATATGAATTCTATATGGTTCAAAACAAAATTAAATGAATCAAGGAATTACTTATGTTTTCGCTTGATGTACAGCAATACTTCAAATGTTCTTGAATGTAAATATTATTTCAATTTATCCCCTTTAAAAATGTTGTCAAAACAAATATGCTCTCAAAAAAAAAAAAGCCAGCTGAATATGACGAAGCTGCATTTCCTGAAAGAATATGTTTCCTCTGCACATCGTTTAATTGCAGTCTTCTCCCAGTGAAATGCCTGGAGAGAATTTCAAAACATTCCCAACCATCGTGCAGAAGAATGAAGGTGAATTGGCCCCAGGCCAGGCCTCTCAGGGGTGCTGTTTGTGAAGCTCTCCCAAACGCCAGGAACATTTGGGCACCCTGGACAACACTGAATGTGCACTCGTTGGCAAACAGTTTATTATAAACAAAGGGTTGTGGGTTGTTTGGGTTTGGTTTTTTTGGTTGTTTTGTTGTTTTTTTTTCCACGAAGTATTCAATAGCTCTCCAAGGAGTTAAGACTTGATCCCGTGCCAACATGGCAATGGCTACAGAAAGCAAATATACCTCCCTTACGGTAAATATTTGGCTACAAATGCATTGAGAGCTCTTTAATTCTTTGCACACTTCTGTGATGAGAACCAGAGGAAAAGCAGTTGAGATGTAAAGACTGGAAGGTGATTTTTCTCTCTCTCTTTTTTTTTTTTCTCTTTTTTTTTTTTTCTTCTCTTATCAGCTGCCCAGATAGGCCAGCAGCCAATCAAATTAAAAACTCACTGGAGGAAATGAATGAAGGCCTGTAGGTGCAGAAATCTGCTGTTTATACAGCTGCACCAGGTTCTGCTAATGATCAACCACAATCAGCCAAGTCTTCATGGAGAGACTCACCAATCTGTGGCAGAGTCTTGGAGGCTGACTACAGCACTGAGGGGATCCTCAGGGTTTTTATTTCCTTTTTTTCTCACATCTCTTTTTTTTTTTTCCAGGCTAACCTCTCCTTTCTGTTTGTTTCTATTAGGACTTAAAATGCTGGGAAGTATCCACGAAGGAGAGGAGAGCAGATCTGTGATCTATTAGAAGGGTAATGAAATATTTTGTAAGTTTTAAGTACTCACCCACCTCAAATGCAGGATGTTCTGCTTGTAGGAGAAATACTTTATCTTCTCTCATTTATCCATGTCCTGCTTTTTCCTCTGTATTTCTGTGGATTTAAAAAAAAAAGAAAAAAGAAAAAAAAAAGATTGATTTATTTTTCTTAAGCAAAAATAAGTGGAGGTTTCTATCTGGAGAATGGTTTCTATCATTGTCTGGTGTATCACATGAACAACAAATTCACATTGTTCACCCGCTGAAGGGCTGTGAATCACAGGGTTTCAAATAAGATGTTCAGTATAGGAATGACAGCTGTGCACAGTGTCTGAGTGGCTGGATTTGAGTGTATTCACTCTAATCACAATGTTTTCAGACAGCTCCTGTATTCTGCATATGCAGGAAGCTATTTATACTCATCTGCTTGCCCTTCGTTCCTTGTACTGCTCATCTATTTTTGATTAATGTCTTGATACTCCCTCCCAGGCAACAATGCTGCTTTTGGGAGACAAATGAGGAACAGTTATGGAATACAAGGTATGTGTTTTAATGGCACTGGGAAGTGTGGTTCATTATCCAGTTGTGTTTATTTGTAGGGGGGAAAAAAAAAAGGTAAATTGCATCCTTAAATAGCCTTGCCTCATGGGTATGAGCCTCCACATGTCTGACTGCCATCTCATATCACCACTTTACCCAGCAGCCCAGTGACTGATGCTCAGTCAGGAAAGAATTGACCCATGCACACAGACAGAGTGATTCTGGTTCTGTGTGTGCCTCTGCTTCTTGACTTATGCCAAATTCAAGCCTAAATTCTAGGAAGCAACAATAAGACCAACAGGAGTCACATCAGACCTGAAAGTGATTAACTCTGTGAGTACAAACTGGACTTTTTTCTTCCTCAGAAATGATTTTTTTAACGTGTCTTGGCTTCTCTAAGCTAGCATAGTTTTCTCCTGTGCTATATTTCAGGTTATGAAAAGGGATCTGTTACCCCCTTCGCAGATGTGGTCTGTGAGCCTGGTTACAGCACATGTCGAGGCAGATGGTTCTACAAAGGGAACTGCAGCATCCAATCATCTGCTTTCTGCCCCTTGCTATTGATTCTTGTGGTTAGTCTGTTTCTGATTTTATTTCTCTGTGTAGTTTAAGGGCAAGTCTGTGGTTTGCCCCATGCGCCCAAGTGAGGGAGCAAGGGTGCAGAAGACTGCTTGAAGAAAAAAAAAATTAAATCAGAACCAGATAGACAAATTACAGACACCAGGGGATAGAGAACACACAGCATCCTCGTGTCCAGATATGCCTGGCCTGTTGGAGGAGAGATGGAGATTTCACCTCCTGATGTAACTCTGCACTGCATTGGAGGAGAAAGCCAGAGCATCCTCTTCCTCACCTGACTTAGCAAAACCTTCTTGTGCAGTCTGCCCACACTGCATACCCCAGCATGGGGGGGAACAGCTTCTCTGAGGAAGGTGAGTTGGAGCAAGGAGGGGAGAGGCTGGTCCTGCCTCTGCAGTGCCTGTCCCGACAGCTCTCGGGGCTGGCCTGAGGAAGGATGTAACTACTCCTGGTTGTTTTATGCTCAAAGCAGATTACTTCCTTCCGTGGAATAAGAGGATAGTTATGGATGTCGTGGTGACTCACGGTCTCCTGGGGCAGCAGGGATCTGTGCCATGTCTATAATCAGATGACCCGGGGGGTGAATTAGGGAGGCTTTTGATGTCATTCTCTGAGTGCTGCACCACAGGAGACAAAGACTTCTTAATGTACCAGTCAGGCTATCTCTTCAACATAACCATGAAACTAACTTTGACTTGCCAGCAGCTGGTACAGGCAGTGGCCTCCCTACACTGCTCTGGCACTTAGCATAAGAAATGTCATTATGTGGGTGGATTAGGCAGAACCTGTCAAAGTTGTGTGCGTGTTCTTTGGCTGTGTTTCCTTCCCTGGGCTAATAATGCCGAGGAGATGGAGAGTGGGTTGACACATTTTCAAGCATGTGTCATGTAACCCAGTGAAGTGAAGGACATGTCAGCCACAAGACTTTTTTGCTTTAGTAAATAGCAGGCAGCAGTGACATGCTGCAGCGGCTAGCAGTCTTAATCCTGGGATGTATTCACACCACTAGAACCTTCATCAAGGGTTTCAGCTTCCCCAGGGCTGTCTGGTGGTGCCAGAGGTACGTTTGGAGGAAAGGGTGAGGAAATTTATCCAGGTATGCATTGTTGAAGCCCAGGGAAGCAGCAGTAGACAGAGGCGTTTGCATAACGTGTTACCTACAGACCCTGAAGAGCTTCACAAGTTGACTGACATGATCTCCATAACAACCACTGAATTTGGCACAGAGGTACAGGGGGAATATTCAGCGGCTGTTTTGCAGCATGCAGAAATGCTCTATACCAGTTCAACAGAGGATACAAAGAATACCCATGCCTGGTAAGGAGA
Organism: Ceyx melanurus; assembly: GCA_024611195.1. Lineage (NCBI taxonomy): Eukaryota > Metazoa > Chordata > Aves > Coraciiformes > Alcedinidae > Ceyx > Ceyx melanurus. The sequence goes on along the minus strand of JANHGL010007247.1, from coordinate 5,359 downwards.
GATTTTCAGCATGAAGATTCTAAAGCAAGACAACCGGAGACTGATGATGTTTAGGACACAGTAAGTGTGCCTGGCTCCTTAAACTGGTGTGAGGGGCATTGATAAGAGAATTTCCCAAGGTCCAGCATAATCTCTAGGGAAGTCATCCTTTGGGGACAGGGAAGAGCAGTGTATTCAGGCTCACAGAGAAGCCTGCTTTTGCACACTTAAAATCTGTGCAAGTTTAGGACTGAGGCAGTAAGTTAGGTGGTTTCTTCACAGATTACCATCAGAGCAACAGAAGATGGCATGAGCTTTTCTTCCCAGGATGTCTGAAAAGCCACCTCCTATCACTGCTGGTATGTCACAGGTTGTTGAGCAAACCCCTATCAGCTGGGTGTCATCTGCAGACACCAAAGCACACAGGTCATAGGTCTGATGTGACCCATAGTAGGGACAGCACCCAATTCACTGGCAAGAGTTACTGCCCTGTGTTTTGCTTGTAGCTCATGATTAAAATAAAACAATACAAACTAGAGCCACCAGTTTATGAGTGAAAGAGCCAACCCCATGTGCCATGTTCAGATTCCCTGTAAAGCTGAGAAGTGGTAGCTGCATAATCATGTCTACGAGGTGGCAAAAATGCAGCTTGGCAGATGCAGAGGCAGCCTGTGTGGACAGAGGAATGGCACAGTAGCCCCAAAGGCATTCAGGTGCCTCCTCCCTTCACTTGCTCCTGTTGAGCCACAGCAGGGGATTGGAGTAAGGGGGTAACAGAAAGTGCTCAGTAGCTGTACATGCTGCAAACACACACCAGCTCTCCTGAGGTGTGTGCTGCCCTGTCAGACACAGCTGGTTAGCCAGTCACTCAGCTGGTGCCTAGTATGAGGAGATTGAAGGGCTGCAATGGGATGATGTGAGGTGCCAGTTCTGCTAAAGGAGATGAGAGACAGGTAATAATGAGATGGGAGATGACTGCCACTTAATTTGTGCTTGCCTGCATGGCTTGATATTTGTGTGAAGCTGAGATAACCTGCATCAGCATGATGCCTGACACAGAATTTCTATTGTCCCACGATCAGTGTGACCCTTCTCAGGTTGGCAGATAACGTCACTTCTCCCGTTGTGTAACACCATCTAGAGATCCCAGGCCTCCAATCATTCTTGAGCTGACTGTTTGCTCACTGGGGAGGGAATTCAAATATTATTAATCAGTGGCAAAGTTAACTACGTGTCTTTTGTTGAGAGTAAAGCAACCTGATTCCTCATACTTCCGCATATTGAAAGTAGGAACTTGTTGGAGAGAAAAAAAAAATATGTGCCAGCAGGGTTAAAGGAAGAGCTTTCATCTGTTTATGAGTACATGACGTGCAGGGTACACAACACTGTTTAGGTAGATACCAGTGTTTTGTAATTCAAGGATCGTGTAACCTTAAAAAAAAATTAAAAATCAATGCTGCCATAGTATTTTTCATTTAAAGCCAAGTAAAAAAAAAATGAAGTTAAGCTCTGCACGTTCATTTCTTGCTTTTATTTCCCCCACCTTGTTTGTTTGCCTGCTTTCTTGTATGGTAATGTGCATGTTGTTTGGTTGCTTGTTTGTTTTTATTTGAAATAATTTTGCATGTAATTTTCTGAACTCTTGCAGAGCAGAGAGACTAATGAATGTTTATGTTTACGCACCTCTGTCCCTGTACAAAGACTGATGGATAGCTAATAAAATGCACATCTCTTCAATCCTTTCATGCTTAAGATCCCCAGCAGAAGTTGTGAGTATTCAAATAAAATAGAACTGATCCAAAATGTACATATTTAGCTGAGATAATAGCAGCCCCCAGATATGTGCCTCTTTCTGCAGCTGGAAATCTGTCAGTTGAACAAAGAGCAGGATATAGTGTGAATCAGGCTGTCCTAAAAGCTTTATGTGATAGACACACTTTATGGAGTTAGTTCAATTTTTCTCACATTTCAAAAGCAGACTCAGACCCTAATTATCATGATGGCAAATTCCACTAAATCTTTTTTTTTTTTTAGTCAATGTGTTTTAAAAGTCAGAATATATGTTAAAAGAATACAAGACTTATGTTTGAGCTGTACAAAGCTGCTTCTTGTCCCTTCCATATGAAAAATTATTCCTGAAAAGCCATTCTGCATAGGGGTTTTTTGTTTCTATTTTTCAGGGAGGAAAAAAAATAAAAATAAATGAGCTGCAAAGCTCGTGTTGTTCTGAACTCCTTCTCTCCTCTTTCACCGATGAGTTCACCAAACAAAATTCCACAAGAAACAAATGTTATTATGAGATTAGCAGAATGAACGCCAGAGTTCAGATACTAAACTTTTTTTTTAAAAAACAGTGGACTTAATGACGTGAAGGAAGTTGTAGTTTAAACATCAAGGTCAATTATTTCGTTAAATATTATTTAAAAGTTACTTGCCTTGAAACAAAACCAGAGCTATCCATTTCCCAAAAATGCAAACAGATTATGCTGCCCCTGTTTGTCAGCTTCACTAGATAACTTCTATTTGATCTTCAAATGAAAACAGTTTCTATTTCAGATTTATACAACAGGCTGCCTCTAAAAAGAAAAAGATCTTAAGGCTGGACTGCTGTTTACTTTCCCTTCTAATCCTGTGAGAAGATTTGCATAAGAAAAGCAAGTAGTTTGGAGTCTAGGTTTTTCTGTCTACATCGAAAGCAGAAGGATCAGCCAGTCCTCTCCATTTACTCAGAAAGAAAACGATTGCTTGTGTAAGTCAGGTGATCAGGAAACCTTTCAGTAAGTTCAGCAAGATTCCTCTAAAAAGTAATAGGAGCTATTTGTCAAGACTCAATGCAGCTTAGTTAAATAATTATAGCAGTCAAACACTGAGTGTCTAAAACCCAAAACCTCCAGTTGCAGGTTTGTTTCCACAAACTGGACACTTAGATTTAAAACAACATCCAGAATTGGTATTTCCTGCTTCTTGCAAAGCAGCCTATCATATTTTTAGGTAGCCTTCTCCCAGCTCTCAACAGCAGTGCTCTGAGCAAGCAGAGCAGCACTGGGTGGTGATGTGAGCTCTGGGTGTCAAGACTGAGCCAGTCCCCCCAGCTCCAGCTTGTGATCCCTGGAGTAAAACAGTTAATTCTGCTGTAAAATGGGAATATGGGCTTGCACTTCCCAGAGTGCTGTGAAGCAGAATAGTTTTATGTGTGCAACATACTTGGGGATTCTTTTGGCATATAGAAAGACAAATTATTATTGTATAGGAAAAGGATTAGAAGGGATGTTTTGGATCATGGGGTGAAGTCCCTTGCTGTGGGTGGTAACCACATCTCAGAAGCTGGTTCAAAAATCAGTCAAATTCCATCTTCCAGATGCTTTGATTCCTTCCTGTCTGCAGAAGGCCTTTATGGCTTCTCACCACTCTGATGGAGTGAAGGTGGCTTTCTATTTTCATCTATAATCCCTTCCTGGGCAGTTTGTACCAATTCTTTATGTTAGAATTATTCTGTCTGTGAGGAGGGGAGGGAAACACTTCCTCTGAGCCCCAGACACCTGATGGGAAGATGCCTGCAATGCTGCAGGCTGCTTTGACACACCAATAAAAATAAGATTAAATTAACAAAACAAAAGAAAACAAACAAAAAACCCCCCCAACACAACAGCAAAACAAACCAAACAAATAAAAAAAAAAAGCCCAAACAAAACACAACAACAAAACCACGAGTAAGAAAAGGACCATTCTTAGAAAGCCTCCACCGTTCCAGCTAGAGCACAAACAGCTTCTTATTTGGGACTCTCCTCGGGTAAATCAACAGCCCCGGGGTAAAGGGGCCGCAGCTCTTGTGGTCTCGCACAAACCCAGACACCCCCCGGGGGGGAACAGCAGGGGAAGGAGGGAGGGAGGGAGAAAAGGGGAGGTGAGAGGGAAGCATCCTCGAACCACAGACGAGACCTCGCCCGAGGGGGGCAAAGCTCGGCTGGGGCAAAGCGGAGCGGAGAAATCAACCCTCCCCCGGGACACAAATCCCTGCCCGACCCGGGGTGGGACGCTCAGCTCTGCTCCCTGCTCACCCCAGGGGGTTCTGTCCCCTTCCTGCCCGGCCCGATGGGGCTCTGCCCGCACCCCCCAACCCCCCCAGGCTCATCCCGGGCTCAGCCCCGCGTCCCTAGGCTCCCACCGCCGGGAGGCAGCGCGGAGCGGCCGGGCTGCAGCAGAGATGGAGAGGGGGTGCAGATTTCTGTTTTACCCCTTGACTCGGATTTCCCCCTGCCCAGGGAACAAGGCGCCTTTGCTGGAGCTGCGCTCCCCAGCGCTGGGGGTGATTTTTCGTTTGTTTGGTTTTGACTTTTCTTCCTCCGCTGTGTCCCGCAAATCATCCTGTCCCCGCACCAGCGGCCCCGAAGCGGGCGGGCAGCGAATTCCGGACATGAAGAGGATCAGCCTGCGGGATTGAAACGGTGGCCAGAGGGAGGGATACGGGCTCACTTCTCTCTCCCCGGGCTGGGGGACAGAGGCAGCCAGTCCGTGTCCCTCGGCAGCCTGTGCCCCGCTTCCCACGGGTGAAGGCAATGCGTGTCCCCCCGTGGAAAAGCGATGAGGCAGCAGCTCTCCTCCCCCCGGGGCACAGGCTACGGGCTGGAATCGCGAGGGCCCGATGGACCATCGCGGAATGCCTCCTCCATCCCCACACCAAATCGCTTCCAGTCCGTGACTACAATCGGCTTGACGGGGAGCAAACAACTCCCTCATCCCCCAAACAACTACCCTTTCCAGCACCCAAAAGCAGTAAGGCTGAAGCAACCATCACCAAAAGCCCTAGAAAAACCCCGGCCGAAGCTCAGCACCCCTAAAGAGAACTTAAAAAACCCCAAAAAGCGAGTGAGCCCACAGCAGCAGCAAGGAGCACCCCGAAACGGCGGGGCGAGCACCCCAAAACGGCGGGGCCAGCCGAGCCGCACGGTCAGCCCGGGAGCAGCACCCCGCAGCCCGGGACCCGGCTTCCAGGGAAACAACCCTCGCCCTCCACCTTCATCTGCTGGTCCCGAATTCCTACGAATTCAACAAAGCCCCCACATGATAACGAGGGCGGGATGGGGTTTAACCCCCGAGCCCAATTACAGTCAAACCACCTGAAAACAGTTCAGGTGAGAGGGAGCGCTCGCTTGCGATGCCGCAGAACTTGCGGGGGGTGGGACCAGGGAGGCTCGCACAACGGCGGGCAGCAACGGCGGAGACCCCGACGAGGTGTCTCTGAGCCGAGAAAGAGGGGGTTTTGCCCGGGTTGTTTTTTGACTTTTCGACAATAGGGTCCCAAAAAAAAATCCAACCCCGATTGTTACCAGAAGTGGTTTAAAAGTTTTGGGGAAAAAAAAAAATAAATGAAGGATTCTTT